>JAQGBX010003289.1:0-17725 GCA_034698745.1 Megaphyllum sjaelandicum
AAAACGGGAAGCGGGAAACAAGGGGCAAAGGACCTGAAAACAGCGGCTGGACGCCGACGCCACTCTGTTCCCACCCTAACACTATATTGCCATCTCGAGAAGGTTGGAAAGCATTATTGCAAAAACACGCTTTAAATCATTTTAACTAGCCCTGAGACCCGTCAGAAGTATAAGCATTCTCCGCTTCACAATCGTATTCGTGTCTATTGGTCTATTGCACACCCATACTGCAAAACTGACCCCAACTTTGGTATAGCGCTTTCATTCGTCACCGAGTTTTCTCGCAAGTTCTGGCGCCGCCTGGCGGGAAATGGAAGTAACAAGAAAAACAGCTTTTATTTTCCCTGACAAAGGTTTTAACGCCCCTGCGTCTTAATAGGCGTTATTTTAGGAAAAGCCGACGTTTGATAAACGCTTTAATTGCGACTTTTCAATCCGGTAAACATGAAATCGAAGGTTTTTTCTTCAGGGCTCATGAATGAAATATGACTCGTGTTTGAAAATTTTCCAATTTTCTATTGTTTAGGCTTAAAGAAAGAACCACTTCCTCCTTGCCTGGCTACTTCTAATCACACAGTTTAAAGTGTATGTTCATGCAGTCGTCAAAAGTGACATGCAAATTTGATGAAATCATGAAAGTAGATAATGAAGGGGCGGTGTTAGTTTTTTTTAAAAAAGAAATTATCGCTGCGTGAAGGACTACTCTCTGCACCGCGCACGGAGCGAGTATTAGGCCCGGATTGTTCTCCATGTTAATTTAATCGCAAATAAATATCATTAAAAGTAAGCCCAAAAAAATACAGAAGAAACAGCCATGAAAATGAGGACGATAATCATGCTTATCATTCATTTAAGCATCAGAGGAAGATTGGTCTTCCCCATAATTAGCGTAAGGTGACTTCTGTGGGATCCTGCGATTTCAGACTTAAATTGTTACTCAACCTCACTTAATAACCTGCTTAGACCATTCTCGAATTTACATCGGTACAGGGTGTCTCTAAACTAGGCAGATTTTTCAAACTGCTTTACGAGGGTGGAGAACTGGCCAAAAAAATAAAAATAAATAAATAAATATTCTTTCAAATACTTGCGAAAATTTTTTAAAATAAAGCGGTACTCAAACAGAAGCTTTGCGAATCGCAATTTAGCAGTGCTGAAGCAACGTGCGTAAAATCGACACGTTAATTGGTTTAAAAAAATTGAAGGGAATCCCTGCTTACAAACCAGTTAATGTATTCCTTTCATGCACATGGCTTCGCGACTGCAAAAGTGCGATTTGCAATGCATCTTTCTGAGAACCCGTAATGTTATTATCTATATATAAAAAATAGTTGGTGATTGTCTGTCTGTATGTGTGTCCTTTATGCGCTCTTAAACCACTCATCCGATTGCCATGAAACTTTCTGGACTTATTGTGACCACTCCCACGCTGGTTTCTGCGTTATTAAAACCGTTTTCCGACTTCTACTTTTTTAAAATGCATTTTTCAAATTTGTACGCATTTTCCTATTTTCCACAATTCCTCGCCATTTCTTCATCTCTCTGCTACGTTGCGCTAATCTCACTGGTGCCATCTAATGCTACCTTTATTCACTACACCGTTCCCGCCTTTTTCTTTTTTTTTAAAGGCTGAACAGACAGACATTCTTCAGTACACTCCCACAAATGTTTCCATCACGATAGTCCACAGTTATGACCCCCAAACGGAACTTTCACCAGCGCAGGGTGGGGGGGGGAGGGGCGAATCCCTGAAATTGTGACTTGGAAGATATCATACCGGGGTGGGGGGTGAGAAAAGCCTGAAATAGGGACTTGGAAGAGACGACACCGGGGAGGGGGATGCCTGAAATGGGGACTTGGAAGAGATCATACCGAGGGGGGGGAGGAAAGAAGCCTGAAATAGGGACTTGGAAGAGACGATACCGAGGAGGGGATGCCAGAAATGGGGACTTGGAAGAGATGATATGTGGGGAGAGATAAGGACGTTAAGAGATGATACGGGGAAGGGGGGGAGCCTGTAATAGGGATTTGGAAGAGATTATACCGGGGAGGAGGGGGGGAAGGGCCTGAAATAGGGACTTATAAGAGATGATATGGGGGAGAGGCAAGGAGGTATCATAGAGGGATAGTAGGCTGCACTATTTCTCTTTTCACCATCACTAAGCCACAGCAACGCGTGGCCGGGCACAGCTAGTAAATTATAAAACGAAATCCCTGTTATCTATTACAAGTCATCGCAATTATTTAGTCTTGGATAACAACAATCAGCGTCACAAAGCGGTGACTTGGGCAAACTAAGTTTTAATAAAAGTTTAACTCGATTTGTTACAGTGTAATAGAATGTAATTTTTTTGTTTTATCCTGGGTACGGACGAAATATTAGAAACCTTTATTTATTTTGCTGACTATTTTAAAATATGGATGAGAAGTGGAAAATTTTCCAATGGTGTTCGTTCGTAATTCACTTCTTTCTTTAAATTGTTAAGGAAAAGGATCAAGAACCACTTATTAAGAGATATACTGCTAGCGCCACAGTTGGTGAAAATAAAAAATTGACCGTAATTTATACTATTAACAAACAAAATGGAAATCAAGCGGTTCAGCTAGAAGTCATGATGTGACGTCGTAAAGAGCGCCGTTGTCAATTTTGGCAACAAAGTTGATTTCCATGAGTACGATAAGCAGTTTGTTGACAGTTGGTCAAATTAAGATTAATTATGAAGTGGTCGGGTGGACCGTGTTTCACATCCGTCCGAAATTTCGCAAAACCCGGAGGATGGACAGGTGAAAGTTGGCGCGAAAAAGCGTGGTTGAAGATATACAGTACTTTCTCGTCTGTTTAACGAAACACGAAACTCCATCAGATAGGTCCGGATCGAATTCCTGCTTGACCCACCTCATTCATCATTGTGCAACCGCAGATAGCATCGAAAATCGTTGACGAACATTTGTGTTACCAGAAAACCTCAACAAGGTGCGTAATGAAGTGCCATGCAGCGCCGCAACGACTGCATCCGCCGTGAGATGGTGCAAAGTGTTCTCGAGTCGAATTCAACACAATGTACATGTATGTGACAATAGATTGAGAAGTTATGTATTCTCAGTCAGGCTACAAACATGATTGCGAAATGTGGCAATACATAGTGTTCTTGAACTCATCACACTATGTGGCGTCATGAACCTTCAGAATTACGTCATATGGCATCCGTATGCAGAAATGCTTGCAAAATGTAACAATTACAGTGTTCTTGAACTCAACTTTTTAAATTTAACGCCATGAGCGTTTAGCAAGACGACGAGCAGAAATGCATGGGAAAGTGTTCTTAAACTCCACAAACGTGACGTTTGGTCATTGTGATTGTTAACAACACATGTAGTCCCAACTCTAATACATGTATTGATCTCAACCTAAACAGCCTCAGGTAAAAATTTGTGTACATCATGCGATTGCTTTTCTCGATGCAACACTGCAATTGTATATACTGTATATACAATTTCAGTTCTAGAAATAGCGTTCCGAGCGAATCAGAATTTGCCCAAATTTCGCGTTTCCGTTTTTACTTATTAATCAAATCCTGTGCATATGACCATAGATGGCGTCACTAGTCGCCATATCTGAAGAATTTTCAGATCCAATCTTGGTCAGTTCGTGTAAACAGCCAGTCGGACCAAGGCATGCCCTTTGAACCATATCTGCGGTAATGCATGCTGGGTAGGGAAGGGTCAACGAAACCGGCTTACGTTCCCAAACTGTGAGAAATCCCAAAAGAGACGACAAGAAGGCGCGACGCCCAGCGATAGCCGGCGGCCATCTTGGGTGCAGTTTTCCAACCAGCAAAACAAAACAAAAAAAACAGCAGAAAAAGAAAAAAAAAAGTATAAAATAATGAAATAATGTTCGAGTGCATCTATTATGACAGGTAATTCGTGTCCAGATTTAGCCAGGGTACGCTGTCCAGATATCTGGACGATAAGGGCCCCGTGACTGGCAGTTGCGAGGGGGGAGAAAAAACAGAAGCCGCAAGACGAGAAGCAGCCAAAAACGGCGGGAAATACCCCAGGGGGAGCCGGTGAAGCGCCCTTGACAAGGCAGTTTGTAGTTGATTAACTTCACGCTGGGGTCGCATTACGAATTACATCCATCAATGCAAACCGCACTTGAGGTGACCGAGAAAATTGCAGACTAGAAAGCGAGGAGACGCCGAACTGATCACCTGCAGGATTTTAAAATGTCTTTAATGGTCGTAAATTTAAATTTTCACATTAATTGGGTTATTGAGCAAAAATTATTTCGTTTCCTTCCCAGAAACCGTTTTGAAAAATTTAAAACAAAAATCATCAAACTCGAAATTTATCAATAACACATTCATGTAATTTGTTAGGAAAAAAACTTGACAATGTTGTATAGGAAATTATAGGAAATTATTCGAAGACATATTTTCATAGTTAATGTTGACTATATGTCTAAACAATTTCCTGTTAAGTACTATGTAATCTTATGACGTGCTGTATTATTATTTAAATTTAAAAACATGTAAAATACTATTAAATCACTCATCACTGCCTGTATATGCAAAAATATCTATGCGATGACAATTGCTTCCCTTTATGTTGTTCTAAAAGCATGGCCAAAATAGAAGTTTCATCTTGACCATGCAGCTGTGTACAAGTTTGCAGAACAAACAAAAAAACTAACAGAAATCGAGCCATGGGAAAAAAAAAACTAGCGCCACCAAGCGGCACGAAAGTCAATCCCTTGGAGCGGATCTCATTTCAGCCCATTATATAAACAGGCAAAAACATCGTTTAAGTAATTAGGTTTCGTCGTACGTGCCCGGCATCGGCGATCGCATATCCGCTTAACAGTCATTAATGGCATTAAACGTAATTATTTTCAAAGTTCAAAAATTCGCTTATACAATTATAAGTTGCAGCAGCCGAGTTACTCGCGCAACCAATCATTAGCTTATCAAACCGTGATTTGTCCAATCCCAAGAGCGGATTAAAATTTCCCATTAAACGCCGAGGTCCATTCAATCCCAGCCTCGTCAAAATGTGACAAGCGCTGCTTTCGGGGGATAATTTTCGGCAATCATCCTAACTGACAGCTTAAATAACCGACCATCGAGCCATCAACATGTTGCGGAGGCAAGGGTTATTTCGCTCAAATTATAAGCTGGCACTTTAGCGGGCCTTGGGCGATATATAGCGCCATTTGCAATATAGCCTAATTAAGAAAATATCTTAATTTGATCACCAAAAGAAAAACGAAAAAAATAACACGGGGCCATGGGGGATCCGATATTTAATTACAACTCACTTCTGAGTGAGCTTTTTTGTAATTATTATTACTATCAGGCTCTCACTGACCACATGTAGAAGAAATACGGATATTGAATTGTAAACGAATATGATGCGATTGAGGCTTTTGATTTTTACAAGTGCATTGTAAAAATATTAAAAATAGGATTTCGATAAATACATTACAAAATGCATCTGACGATGTCAATTTAAACGTACTGTATCAAAATATAATTCCGGACGTGTTAGGAAACAATATTGAGTTTCATAGGTTGTTTCATCGCTAAACATAGGAGGCACTTTTTCATTTAAAAAAGTTTTTGCACTAGATACCTGGATTAATAATACAGTATATTTAAATTTATTGCGGTTGTGGGTAATTTCATTAGACCCACATTCAACAGAAATCAATATAAATATTAAGTATACATTTAAAAGCAAAATTCTGTTCTGACAATGTCCATAACATAATTTCCATTGTTTTACAAACAAAATCAAAAAGTCATGTCCTGCAATTTGTAAAACGCTATTCGTAAAATGTATTTTGTAAACGTTATGTGAAAAACATGTTTAAAACATTCACAATTTTCTCTACAATTATAAGAATTGCATTAATTAAATTTAGAAGACAAGCTATTCACGAACATGAAAAACAAAACAAAAAAGACACGAAACAACCGAAAATGACAGGTGAAGGCATCACCGCATAACGCAAATGTTCATAGTGATTGCCGTCTTTCACTGATAAGAAACTATAAACGATAGCAATTTAATTCGAATTTCGAAGTAATGCCTTCATACTTCTTGAGGCATTTTGTGGTTTTAAATAAGATGAGCATGATAAATTATATCAATAAAAAATAGTTCAATGTTGTCAAAAATATTACTGCATGCATTCTGCGCTTCTGCTGCCGTTTTGTGAAGTTTGAATCAAAATAATACCCAGCTAATTGACTACAAAATAGTATCCAACAGTGCTCCGTTTTCTTACTGATTCTGATTCACGAAGGATACCTCCCGCAAAACCGAGCGGTGAGTGGCCATACTAAGTGTGGCTCACGGATTCCGGGAATTTTTGGGTAAATTCGCAATTTGCCCAAGATGAAATCATCTTGCCCACTAACCAAAATTGTTACAAACTTAGGACTCGAGCATTTTCCGTAGGGCAAAGGCTCCAATCACAATTTAATTCTTTAACGCTTCTAGAGTCAAACGATTTGACTCCCGCGTCTGGTCGGCAATTAATCAGCAGGGGGCGCTGCCACCCTGCCATCTTCCTGAAGGGCCTTCCCTTCAAAACAGTCTTCTCATGGCACGTTGACCCAGAGGCACCTCACGTGCCCCTCAAAACGAAAAAAAAAAAACTTAACGAAATTGCGGGTTCGCAACACCAATCGAAACGCAAAATAAACAAATCAAAATGGGGGCGATCGTTCAATTAAATTGCCTCTCATTATCCAATTCCTTTCTTTGGCATTGCTGATGAAATTCAATTGCGTCATCAGATAACGATCTAGACCATTGAAGAGCTCCCTGGAAGTCACTCAGCAAATAGATGGCAACAATGGGCGCATTTTTTTGCACCTTCACAATTAAACGCATAATGAAAACAACCGTCGTCCCATTACGCCCCATTATGCGTGAGGGGTAAAAAACTACCTGCTCCAACTATTATTTTTTAATTCAATTGAAATTTGCGCAGTTCTAATTCTCTCAGAAGTTTAATCAAATTGAATTACACGCGAGGACGCTTTTTTGCACCATTTTTTTTCTCTCTTGCCTTAGCCAGGCCTAATTTTATAGGCCGTTGTTGTTTGCCGGAAATTCGCAACTTTTCACTAATCACTAATTATCCTTTCAAGCGAAATTCAAGCCGGCAGTTAGCTGGCCCACCTGTAGCCAGCACATCCTGAATGGCTAATAATGTAGGAAGTGATTCATTCGCCACTCCAGCCCTTTGGGTCAGCCCTGCGGTGGTCATTTGGGCGGAGGAAACTTTTTTAAAAACTCCCCGAAATGACATTAATGTACTGTTATTTGTCAAACAGGACGTTGCCTGATATCATGTGCATTCAGTTGTTCGAAAGGTGTGAAAACAGTTTCGAGCATGCTTTCAGAACCACAAAACCTTGTGGAAATGGAACATGTTATACAACGAGAACATGTGCGTTTGCAGGGGAATACAATTTGCAACAAAATGCATCAAAGCATATGGTGTTTGTACGAGCAAGTATACGTTCAGATTTGCTAAAAATGCACAACGCTGATGGGCGAGCTGAACTCCAGAGTCGGGTCGAGTTTAGCGAGTTTTGATTAGAATTGAGTACTCGGGTTTCACTGACTCGGAAATAATTACTCTACAATAATAAACAACAATAGCTCGAGGATATTGTTGTTGGAGTCGAGCTGCATGTTTTCCGATTTGAAATTCCGAGCTATGCTACTCGGAAATGGTTGCTCAAACTTGGCATTTCAACACTAAAAAAAATCGGAAATTCACCGGACGTTCAGCTCGACCATCTCTACTTCCTTTACGGGAACTAAATAAATTCGTTAATATTTCATGTTGCGTTATTACTGTATACATTTAAGATATGGTAAAAACACGCTAATAACAAAAAAAAAATTCATTATAGAAGCAATTCAGCGTCATAAACATTCAAATGGAATACCATTTGATAATACGTTATTTGAAAAAGACAATTGAAACATGTTTTATAGGTTCTTGTTATGTTTTCACAAGTATTAGAAAATGTTTATCGTTGAACTACAATTTTCTGTAATAAACAAGTACTGTACCCAGTATTTGGATAAACAGTATTCAATAATGCGTGTAAATTAAGCTTAATGAAAAGAAGTTCTCATTTTAACATGTCAGTGAAATGGAATAGAAGCCGTTTTAAGGTGTAATACATTACACTGGATGTACCCGTCCCTGTCCATAGGTGGTGTTTCTTGCAATTCTAAACGCAATATTCAATAATTAAGCACGAGACGAGCATGTATTAATTTGAAAAATGTCCCATCATTTCTTACTATACCATTGAAATCATCGGTTTGAGACGGTCATTTTGATACCTCGGATGCCATGTCCAAACCGAAAACTGCGCAAGAAATCCTGGTTCTCGTTTCAGGTTTTCTTTACCGGGCGCCACAATAAACAAAACCACTTCATTTCAACTGTTCGTTAAGCCACGGTTCGTTCGACGCACGGGGTCATTAAAACATGGTTACGTTTAACCGGAGCGTCCTTGGACGGAGATAACGCAATAAAAACAAGTTGAAATAAGCATCAATTTGGAGAAAAAATGGAAAGTGATGCGGGTGGCATTATCGGGGGATTGACCCAAATTGCGGCACATTTCAGCCTAACTCTCCCACCCAGAATCTCTTAATCAGGAGCGCCGTAGCACGCACCATCGCAACGGAAGAGAGCAATTAAGGCCTCTAAAGCTTTGTTTTATAAATGTATAAAACCATGTCCGTCCTTCGGCACGTAACGAGTTTCGTTCGGCTTTTTCCGGGGGAAATTCACGACGAGCATGCGAAAAAGAAATTAGGAAAATGGGAAAGCCATTTGCAGAAATAAAAGGGGAAATTACTCCGGCCCGAATTAGCATCGCCGAAGTCGTTTTTGTTCCCACGCGTGGCTCTTAACGGATTGATTTATATTTTATTGGGAAAAAATGAGGCTTTTAAATCCCGCGCTTGGTCATCCAACCTACTGCCTATGGATTTCGATGCTTTTTTCTTCTCCACTCGACCAACCACCGTAGTTAGAAAGGTACTTAAAATGGCAACTTTTTCCATGTTTATGACAGCCATTAGCCAGTTGCATAATTACTGATGGGGGCAAAAACTCATTGTTTGCATGTCTGCGCCTGGACATCATGTCCGCCACGGAGAAACAGCAATTAAGTTTATTGCTCGATCTGCAAAAAAACGCAGTATTTATCAAAATTCCATAACTTTTGGTTTATGACAGTTTAGCGAATTCCCACCAGTTTTTAAGCGAAAGATTTAACCTCAGGAATGCCGAAGTCTTGCGTGAGGTCTACCTGCTCAGCCCGAAGGCCAGCGGCTACAAAGGGTCAATTCGCGAAACGTGCAGCACTAGGTTTTTGATGAGAGAAAAAAAAACATTGCGTCGAACACTTAATGGCTTCCAATCAATTTTTTTTCATCAAAAATCTGCCGAAGAGTTTCAGTTCGTTAAGACTCTAGCTAAGTGAAACGAGTGATGTAATGAGCAAAGCAAACATTCCTTTGTCTTTTATCTTGCAAATGTACCGAAAGAGTACCATTTTTAGAAGTACACACTATAGTTCATTTCGTTAACTTTACTAGAAAAAGTGGGATGAAGATGTAGGAACGACTTGAATTTGGGAAGGGTGATTTAGTGAAAAAAGAAATGAAAGCAACCTCCAATAGAAGCAACGGGATGACAAGACACTTGTACTGGCAAAAAAGGAGCAGCATAAGACCGGAAAAGAGGAAGATTATGGAAAACCGGGAAGGTCGATAGTTAGAATACTATGTTCTCTTCATCCTCAATTCTAGTCCTTCTCTTTTCTCCTTATTTTTTTATACCAAAAATCTGCAAATGGTTTCGGTTCCTTTAAAATGAAAAGGGAGAAAAGGAGGGAAGTTGAAAAAGCTGGAAGGAACAGGAATAACGGGCGAAGTGCCATTACTATTGAAGGAAATGGGAAAGGAAAGGTATAGAAGATTAAAGAGGGGAAAGGATAAGATGAAGATAAGCAGGTTGATTTCAAGGGCAAAAAAAACTATGAAATAGAAAGACAAGAAATGGAGCATGGCTTGAACGTGGAACTCCGTAAAAAAAGTTGATATATTGATAAGAATTCGTCTTTAGAAGGTAATACAAAAATAATACCACAAAGACACAAAATCCCCTAAAATTCATTTAAGCAACCTTCACCTTTTTAAAACCTTAGAAATTAGAATTATAGGAGGCTTAGATTAACAGCTCCGTATTCGCATCTACAGTATATCTTGATTGTATTGTGGATATTGGTTGGGTGTCCTTTATTCAAAATGCCTGGGACTAGAAGTGCAAATTGAGAATTCGGAATACTTGCATATACTGTGCATGTACAACTGTATATTGTACATTATGAGATGCATTAATGTTTCATACATCCATAGACTGAAGGTATTTTTATGCAATACATGTATATTGTAATAATTTTATGTACATGTACTTGCATGTGCTAGGGATTTGGGACATTTCGGATGACGTTTAACATGTGTAATAGTAACTAATTTTAAGCCCCTAGCTACAGTCATTCACACCGCCTCTCACGTCGCTACCTTAACCCTGCCAAGACGTTCTAGCTACGCCATACTGTGTATAGGCTGGACTGCTAGGCACCATACCTGGATGGTTCTGGAGGACCGGGGCTAGCACACCGTTGCGTTTTGTGCAAAGTCCATTAGGGGGAAGTTTTTTTTCTTCAAAAACTCTTCCATGAGCAGCGAAGCGCAGTTGCTTTGTAATACAAGTTAATTTGGCGTGGAGGTACGCCCAATTTGATCCTGATTGTTATTTATACGAGAAAACAGCAAAAAGGTAGCTGGCCAAAAGTTTCGTAAATCTGCGAGCTGCTCATGGGTTTTATGACGGGGAACCAACTGGAGTGCTCCTAATTGCCGTAATGGCTTTCTAAATCAACCCCTTTTAAGACATGGAAACCGTTGTTTTTGAAGATCGAGGAAAAATGGGAAATGAGAAAGAAAAAAAATGAAGTAGTTTCATTATTTTTTGAAGGAAAGCGTATAAAAGGGGGTGGGGGAGGCGGAGGGGGTTAATTAACTTTGGATTAACATTATACCAACGACGGACGTGGACGGTCGTCTATTTTTGCAGTTGGTGGAACCCGAAAATGGATCTTTTAAAAAACAGCTCAAAATGGCGGAACGACCTTCGCATGTTGCATTAGAGATTTCAAATTTAATCAGTGTGATTACCCTTCTGATTGGCATCCTTCCCCCTTACAAAAATTAATGCACTTTGATACAGCTTGCCTCCTTGCACGTCAGCTGGCGCCCCCTATTTAGCGACTATAGAATGACGTCACAACGATCACTGATGCTGGCAACGCTACGATCGAGCCACCATGTTGGAACTTTGAAATGACTACTCGAGTGTTGCACGTGTGTCCCACATTGATGAAATTACACTTATTTCATGTTGAAGGCTGAGCTAATTAATAATTTTCATGGGAATTTTAAGAACGTATTTTGAGCATAAAATGAAGCGCGAGACACTTCAAATTTCGCATTTACAGTACAATTGTACGTTGATTTCAAATTAATTTTAAACTGCTATTTTTTATTGCCGGGGATATCGATCACTAGATGGCGTTTTTTGAAGTGAAAAACTTTTAAATTCATTCAAGCGTCGGTGATTTTTAAATGTGAAATTTGCAATAATTTCCTGAAAATAACTATTTATAGAAATTGAAGCTTATCGAGAATGTTCAGTTTTTATAGGCATACTAAAAATTCCAACAGTGAATTGACCTCTAGGCACATGCAGTATATGTAGGCCTAATACCAGTATGGTCACTCCGCGCATTCCTCCTGGTCCATTTTCGCATCGTCAATTTTCCGACTAGCGCCCAGTACCCAAAACTTCATGTGAGAAAAAATTTGCTGCAGACGACAAAAAGTAGGCAGCGTCTGCTTTATCAAAATGCAGTTATCCCTATCACTACTTTCAAACGGATTGCTACATACTTTGCCAATTGGGCAGTATTGTGCAACCCTGTGGGCTGTGGCTATCTGCTATCCTATGTCGAGCGAGTGACACGTCACCTACGATACGATCATATCCCGTTGGAAAGTACTGGGACTAACCGCCGTATCAATTCTTGCGCTGCAGTGGTATTTTCTGGACATGGGGACATGAAAGGTGCCGACACTTACTGGTAGTATGTATAATGTGCTCTAGGACACCCTCTTAATACCTTCGAAAATACTTCAGTATATTCAAAGCAATTTTCAGCTAACTTTCATCTTCATAAACTATTCATAGATGAATTCATTATATTTGTTGGCACACACGCTTCATAATGCCGTGTTTACAATTTCGAAATGTGTATAATTTACATTAACCGCATACAAAAAAATATCCCTCTAATAACAGGTGCGAACGTCAGAATGCCGCTTTCACGAGAAATTTCACAGCTGAATATTCTTTCACGAATCAAGTAATTGGATAGAAGCATTTGAAATAATTCAGTAGTTATTATTTTAAAAGTTATCTTTGTATTTAATTTATACATATAGTTATTTCTAAATATAGGGTGTATGCATGTGCATATCATAACCCCATTTTTTGCATCAAACCTCTATTCTTGGGCAATTGCTCAGGTTAAAATGCATTTTTATTAGTTTTTAAAATGGATAGAAACATGCATTCATTAATCATGTGCTAACATCGTTGACTATTCACGGCATTTGATTTGTTGGCCTGGGTTAAAAACATGGGTTACAAACATGCAGAAACACTTTATACTGTATGTGAAGGAATAACCTCCACTTGAATTTATGCGTGGGGATCCTGGTCTTTAATAGAAACCTGCATGGTCCAATTTGCATGTATGTACGAATAGAGTAGGTCTATAAAGTATTACTTTAGTATACGCTTTATTTTGAAGTCAATATTGACAAATTAAGTGAAATTATACTGACATTTCGCTATCGGCACCTTGTCAGAAAAACATACTACATGTATACTGTATGGGCTATATGTTCACATGCTCTTCTCATTTGATGCATACCGGTAACTCGCATCCGCCACAGATCGACTCTCCACCTGGTGGTTCATTTAGCAAACAATATATGGTCGTGATCGTGGTTAGAAGTCAAGTGGCACATCATTAAACATTGGTTCATGCGCAAACCACGCTTACTCAAGTTCTAAAATTGTAATACACCGAGTCGTTTGTAACGCTATACCAGCGCCACCAGCAGTTGTGGCGATAAATATAAATTTTCGCAAATTTCGCACAAAATGCATGTTTAAGATATAGTGTTATTAGCGCCATATTATCATTCGTTAATAGATAACATTTCTGAGAAACATTTTTGAGACATACATGTACTGTATACTGTATACCTGTAGTTTTTCGATGCTGGTAATGCACGCTTCCGGATTGAATTGCATTCGCCCAACTTGCGAGGCTCGATCTGCTCTACAGTTTCAGTATAATTTTGCCTCTAATAACCCCCTCTTTTGTTTCGTCCAACAGTCAGGCTAACAGACCCTCCCTCGATCTCCCCAACCCCCTTTTTTAGGTCATTTATTCTTGTCAGTAAGCTTCTCAACACGAGTAAATACAATAACCGCACTTTATCATACTTTTAAACGTTAATGATGATAGAATAAGAGTTTTAATAATGCATTAGTGATCATTCAAAAAGCGAGCATGTGCTGCCTTTCCCAGGCACCTGCCCCCGTGGACGAGTATCATAAACACAAATATTGGTAATTGGACAGGTTAGAGTTATTGAAAGTGAGGCCTTTCGTTTGGGGGTGGGGGTGGGGGGTGGATACGTGAATGATGCGTTTCTCAATATCACATTTTTCTCTTTTGTCCAGCAGTAATAGGCCGTGTCTATTGTTGCCATTGTTTCACGTTAGTGCGCCATAATCGCACTCTATTAATAATGTGGACATGTTTTCGGAATTTCAGCATTAAATCCCCCCAAGACGAAATCCTATCAACTCATGGCTGCCATGTTTACCGAGGCGCAGTTGACCGTAATTGCGTGAGAAATGCGAACGCTTTTAGTGCACGACTATGTTCATGATAGCGTATCGACAAAGTATCCAAAAAGTATATACATGTATACCGAGAAAACGTATAGCAAGGCTAACCAAAGCACGTGCATTAATACCACTATCCTCACATTTGAATGACGTATCAAAACTATACTTTTAAAGATATTGAGAAACACAGGGGATTACCAATTAACCGGAGTCCTTTTTAATCATATGGTTCAAGCTATAGGGCAAGGAGAAAATGTTTCATTTTTTTTTTCATACAGAACATGTATTTTTTTTCTTAAAAAAGAAATGCAATTTTCCTAAAAGACTAATAGTATATAAGTATTTCTAAAAAAAGTTCCAAAAAAATTCTCAATCAAATTTTTATAAATACATTTTTTAAAGAAAAAATACCATATTCCATTTTTCTAAATAAACCTTATAATTTTATAAAAAATACAACATTAGGCCTATACATTTTTTTCAAAAAACTAAATGATTTTCCGAACAAAAAAGTACGAGCATAATTCGTCCCAACGAAAAATTCTTTAAATTGAATCAGTTTGTTGAAACGCCATAACTTTTTAAAAGCGTTAACTACGTTCGTGATACAATTTCTTGAATTTCATTAAAAGTTAGTAACATTTTTAATCTTTCTCGCAATTTCAGATTATCCAGAGAACTTCTGGATGTTTCTTCGTTAAATTCAGAATTATGTTTACGCTTATTATATCAAATATATCGATCCGCGACTGAACAGGCAGCATCGTTAAATGCATGGATTTCAAAGATAGTTTTCGAAAGGCAATTTCATTTGCGAGGAAAAAATTGAAGATTTATTTAAATGAACTACAGTATATGGTTGATTTTATAATTCAAAATATTCGATATCTCGATATTGATATCGAGAAATATATATATATACGAAAATTCAGAAAGTAAAACAAAAATAAGTGAAGTTGAGCGTTATAGACTCGAACTTAAGCTCGACAACACGCCTCAACAAACCTAAAAGTGATTAATTAATCGTCGTAATCGATCTTGGCACAGCCCGTAATAGCTGCTCATCAACTAACGCCGCTATAATAATTAATGATGGCCGGCAGATTAACGAGATTAACAGAATTAAGCAAGAATGACAATTAACGCCCTACGTTGCTTATAATTACATTTCCATCCTGAGGCATTGAAATTTTAAGCGGACTTAACGATGATCGAATCTCTGATATGATTTTTTGCGAATTAATGTATACAATTAATGTATTCCTCCTTTAGGCCTACTATAACAGCATCAAACTGTCAAACGATGGGGAATCAAGTTTTAACACCAACAACACTACGAACATGATGCAGGTACACGCGTTCCACGAAACTTGTTTGTAACTGCACGATGTTCGTATACAGTATCTTGAATAAATTAATGAAAAAATAATGATTGCGTAAATTGCTACGATTCTGATCTAATTATTCAAGTAGTGTTCAGATATACAGAACACGGTCTCAGCTGATGCTTCTCTCCTTTAAACATGCACGTAATTTAAACAGCATCTAAACACGATTATGCAGTTTAACATGTTGATAAAGCCTCGTTATTCTTATAAATTGAGAAAAACAACGTACATGTATTTAATATTTGAATTTTCTTTGGAATAATTATATCAGAAACGTGACTATAGGAATGCATAGGCCTGCGTATTTTTACATTAATACCTCATGGGGAAAAACATACTCAACATGGCCGAACAATTTAATGTTAAACTGGTCATGTTTACTTATACAACTTGTACAATGTAGGCCTACGTTATCCTTACGTAAATTCACAGAGCACCGAAAAATCTCATATTTTTCGAAAAAAAACAAAATATACATGGTAGTGGAATGGTTTGTTCTTACAGAAAGCGTTTTTGCTGTTTTTCCACATTTACTTAGTTTTTTATTCATAACTTCGTAATGTAATAACATAAAAGGGGTAATCAGACAGGAGCTTTACGAAAAAATGATAACCAATAGTGAATTTTTAAACCAATAGAACATGAAGTTATGCACACATCACTTCACGACTTCTATAAAGTACGATTCGTAAAGCTTCTGTCCGAGTACCCCTAATAAAAAAGCTGAACATTCCCTCTTCCGAACAAGACAAATAAAAATGAACGAAAACATGTTCGTAATTGGGGATAACTTTGTCCGTATAGCTGAGGAGGGGGTCAGACAAATGTTTGTAAATACAAATTGCTCGTACGTTGAACGTTAATAACTTGGGCAGGTACTTGGCCTGCTCATGGATTGGTAAATGTGATGGCTCTTTTTGGTAACACGGGATTTAAGGCGTGACCCATTTCCGCAGAGGCCACGGACGGGAGCGCCACCTGGCGATTCCGTGCCGGAAAGTCGGACTAAAATCCAGCAGTTCAATTAAAAAGTGAGTCATGCGAGCTATAGAGAGGGATTAAAGCCGCGATGGAAAATCAACGGGAATTTTCCCAGGTCAGTGCAACCGAATGCAAAAGATGAGCCCCGTTGAATAATTACAATAAAAAGGGGGACACGGTGTGGGAAAATGAATTAACATCCTTTATTAGGACGTATATAGCGTTTTTTTCGTTCTTGTTGGCGTTTTTTGGGACATTCATTATACATATACAAAGTAAAAATTAAATAATGGGGGATATTAAGGACCTTCATGCATGCACGCGTCTGCGCCAAAAATTAATGCTTGCTGGTAAATGGAGGGCCAGCTTTCGCTTTTGTGCCAATGTGCAAGGTAAGAGAGAAAAAGCGAAAGTTAACCTTAATTTTTCTGCGTTTTTGTTGTTGCCGTTGTTGTTGTTAGTTTTCAAATTCGTTGGCTGCGTGGGACGCTTAAGTAGGCCTATGATTTTCCATCAAAAAACGCTAGTCCTGGAGAGCGTTTTCGTGCCATTGTGCCCCCTTACAAAGTACCTCACAGGTTATTTCTATGTATACAATTAGAGAGAGAATGACCAAAAAAATCGGACACAATGCTAAAATTGTTAATCGTGAAAAAGGTTTTTTGTACCGGCGATTACTTATAGAAATACGGCCAATAAAGGACGAAAAACTGGCTGACATGTTGCCAACTTTTTATTATTTTCATTCTGACGCCATTTTTGTTTGTTACGCGTTGCGTCATGCATACTGTATGTTTTCTATTAGTATAATTTATAAGCTGATGGGGTTTAAACTAATTCTGGTGGAATTCCTGGAACAAAAAAAAAAAGAAAAAAACGAAGATCACAGCAAAAATTGAAATTTAAGAAACGGGCGTTTTGTTGTCAATTAAGTTAATTTTTTTGCTCGGTAGATTCGAATCTGCTCACGGTGGCGCTGCATCATTACACGGTATATTTTATTCTTCTATAGAAGATGCTGTCTATACTATAGGATGGACATGTACATCGCTTACTTGAGACACCGTGCACATGCTGCTTATCTGGGACAAACATGATTCAAATATACACGCATTTTTATATACAGGGTGGGGCATATGTCTGGACCTCTCAAATATCTTCACCACCTCAGGCGTTAGGTAAAATGTGCTTACATCAGTGAATAGGATGTGATGTGAGGACTCCAGAAGCCATGTCAAACATTACAGTGCACGTC
>JAQGBX010003290.1:0-17724 GCA_034698745.1 Megaphyllum sjaelandicum
GGGGGATAGGGGGGGTGAAATAGGGAATTGGGAGGAATTAGACTAAGCCAAAGCAACGTTTGGCCGGGACAGCTAGTGTGTTATAAATTGCAAAGTCTGTAAACAGGGTACCTCCAGTCCTGGAAAATTCAGGGAAGAATGATTTTTTTAAAAAAAAAAAAGTCAGGGAAATTCAGTGCGTTGATGTTATCACGATCCAAAATTAATACTTCTACCCGTACGTGGTCCCATTTGCAAACTTTAAAATGTTTCCAATACAAATTTGCAAAATGTTCATTTTTCTCGAGGATAAACTTGCAACATTTTCAACATTTTCCGACGACATCTTTACAAAATTTCCGAAATTTTCCACGTACAATTTTTCAAAATTTCCGACTGTTTTCGAGTGCAGATGTGTTAAATTTTCAACAGTTTCCGAGGAGAAATTAAATTTTCAACAGATTCTGAGGACTAATTGACAAAATTCAACCTTTAGAGAGTACCAATTCTAAAAAATGTAACAACGTTTTCAGAGTACAAATTTTAAAAGCTACGACGTTTTCAGAGTACAAATTTGCAAACTCGTGGATAACATTGGAATACTTGTATGCCAATTTTATCGTTGGTCAGGGAAATTGAATTTGAAATTTCTGGGGGAACCTTTTGCGCCCTATATAACTGGTGATCGATGCCTTTTATTTCGGATATAATTTGCACCCCAGATCTAATTTTAAAGATCCGATGGTCTAAATTGTGAATGAGATTTTTTTTGGAGTTTCGACGGCCGAATGGGGGGGGGGGGGGGGGGAAGGCGGGGTCGTGATTGACCGAACACAATGTGGGCAGTGGGTAGGGGGAGTCCAATTTTGGGAACATTTTGCGGACGTCCTTTTTGAATGGCCACTAATGTCATGTTGGTGTGCCTGATGTACTGTCAACCTTGGTAGTGTCTACATTTAAACACCTGCAGGACACCTGTATATCGTAGACGGAAGTTTGCATGATGCAACCACGTGATTACCCTCCCTTGTATTAAAACTGGTCTTTCGTGATGCGTGTGAGGGGAAATGTACAGTATACAGTATTTGTAAAGTGCGCAATGCAAAGTCAATATTTTCCTATACATTATACGTTTATGTTTCATTGTTGAATTCCGCCCAGTGACGATTCATAAAACTGACCAAACTTGTTTCAAACACGTTTTCCACATGTGCAAAATGATGCAGTTTCTCGTTTTAGAGCCCTATCAACCACGTGACAACACTAACTCTACTACAGTGAAACCTGTTTAGAGTGACCACCAGAGTGACTCATCTGTTATCTGGTCACTTTATAAGGTACATTGACAATGCAAAAATTTAAAAAAAAAGAACACACACACTGTACACAATAGACAGGTGGTTACTATACAGAAAAAAATCATACAGGAAATGCATACTAGAAAAAAACAATACACTAAAAAGTGGTCAACATAAACAGGTGGTCACTTTTCCAGGTTTTACTTTTCCTGTATATACCATTAACCTGACAATCGCACAAAAACTCAAAACTGCTCAGGAAAGTCAGTGAAGTCATAATTTAAACCATAACACAAGAATAACAGGTATTCTTTTATTTCATTCTTAATTCGCCATCACACAAAAATACGTATTAAAAAATCAACTTGTATAACCCTGCCATTGAAGGGCAAATAGCCCTTAGTTCGTTAGAGCTGTCAGTCTTAATCGAACTGTACACGTTCATTAATACTATCATGACCTTCTGAGAGTGACCCTAAGAATGATCTTGTAGGGTAAAAAAATGTGAAATGATGGCCGGTAATGATGAAAATCCAGATTTTGTCATCATTACTGGGGCGAGGATTATTAACTGGTATCATTACTCTTGTCATTAGTATTGACTATGTAGGTTTTCCCCATCATTAATCTGATCATTAGTATTGACCGTGTAGGTTTCCCCCATAGACCACACTCTTATTTAAATTTGGCGCGCCACGCATTCCTGGTTCGCATTTCCAATTTGCGCCACCACGTGCACGCGCATGCGCAGAATGATTGCGAAAAGTCGCAATAACTGTACACAGAAAAGCGTTTCTAAGCAAAAGTAGTCCATTGAAATGATCATGTCAATTAAAGGTTGAAAAGTCAATTAAAGGTTGAAAAGTAATGAAAGGAAATGATGCAACATTTTTGGAGGTGATGGCATCATTAATGAAAGTGTACCCTTTAATTGCGTCTGCATCGCGTGTACTTGAAACCGGTACTCAAACTGGGGTAAAATTTCAAATCATATTTAACAAATGTTGCATAGCGCGCAACACGTAGTTATCCTAAAAACGATTAATAATCGAAGAATAAAGTTCTTTGCCAATAGCGACGAAATAATGGGGTACTCAGGCAGAAGCTTTACAAATCGTATATTGAACGTCTTGAAGTCACGCGTGAAAAACCGATACAATAATTAGTTTTAAAAAACTACTCAAGGTAATTACTGTTTTCAAATCAATTAATGCATTCATTTGCCCATAGCATGTGACTTCATGACTGCCAAAGTACGATTCGTAAAACGTCTGTCTACCAATCTGAGTTCATTTATTTATTGGGCCGTGCGTAGATGGTCCTAGAAACGTGCTCTCTACACTGATATGGCGCTTTATTTTACCGTGAATTGTAATGAATTACCTGACATTAAAACTTGCTTTATCTCAAAATGAAACAGAAATGTAGCTGCGTCACTTCTGAAGCGGGGTGCGATTTATTGTTTTACAGTATGTAATAGCGTTAATATTTAATGTTTATTGCAAAAGCAAATAAAACGAAATAACTAATTCCAATATAGAGAGAATCTAGCAACCATTTGACTTGTGCATCAGGTGGTGTCAATGCAACTTTACTTTACGAAGTGCATGTACACTGAACACTGTAATGCATTTTCCATAAAAAAAATTGGATGTCTAATTTTTTAATGACATGCATTGACCACATTTGAATGGCGACCACCTGTTTATGTTGACCACTTTTTAGTGTATTGTTTTTTTAGTATACATTTCCTGCATAAAAACTCTCCGTATAGTGACCAGTGTGTGTTGTCTTTTTTGCAATTTTTACATTGCCAATGTACTTTAAAAAGTGACCAGACAACAGATGAGTCACGTTACATCTTGCTTTAACCCTTGGACTTGATTCTGTACTTTTTTGGTTTTGTGGTTTTTTACTACGTGTATTACAGTCTACATGTATTAAGTGCAATGTACATTTTCATTACTTTAATGTAATTCACGCATTCTTTGTATAGTGACCACCTGTGTACAGTGACCAACATAGTACTTTTTTTGGTGGTCACTCTAAACAGGTTTCACTGTAGATAGAAAACAACTTGTTCTTATACTGCTTCTACAGTGAGAGCCGCTTAATTCGATCACGATGGTTCCAGCGATTTTGACCGAATGGACGATGAATGTAAAGAAAAAAAACACGCTAAAAATTGCTTTATCAAAATAATTTTCTCTAATGTTTTAATTGATTTTTAATTTTTAAAACATTTTTTAAAAAAAAAGTAGTTATAAGTATACAGGGTTCTCCCAGACCTGGAAAACTTGGAAAAGTCAGGGAACTTGAAAATGACCTGGAAAAGTCAGGAAAGAATGGTTTATTTTGAAAAAGTCATGGAAATTCAACGCAGTCATGGCGATCCAAAATTAATGCTTCTACGAGGTTAACTCAGGAACCATTTTCCCAGTATAGAAATTTGCAAAAAAAAATTCCACGTTTTCTGTGTACAAATTTGCAAAATTTTCCACGTTTTCCATGTAAAAATGTGCACAATTTTCCACGTTTTCTGAGTATTAATTTGCAAACTTTTCCACGTTTACCGAGTACAAATTTGCAACATTTTTAAACGTTTTCCGAGTACGAATTTACAAAATTGTCTACGTTTTCCGTGTACAAATTTCCAAAATTGTCTAGGTTTTTCCAGTACAACTTTTCCACATTTTCCGTAGACAAAATTGAAAAATTTCCCACTTTTTCCGAGCACAAATTTGCAAAATTGTCCACGTTTTCCGAGTACAAATTTGCAACATTTTCCAACGGTACAAATCAGCAAAATTGCCCACCACATTTTCCGAGGAAAAAAGCTGAAAAATGTCCCATTTTTTTCCGAGCACATATTTTTAACATTTTCCAGGAATTTAACATTTTTTAAAAAATTTCTATGATAATTTTCGAAATTTGTCGTTGGTAAATTTTAAGAAATGCTTTCCAGTGTCAATTTTGGAAAAAAATATGTGAACTTTGTCTCGTTGTCATTGGTTCGAGGGAAATTTTTTTAAAACTTGGAAAAGTCAGGGAAGTTGAGAATGACTTGGAAAAGTCAGGGAAGAATGGTTTATTTTGTAAAAGTCAGGGAAATTCAGGGCATTTCCGAGTAGAAATGTGCGAAAAATTTCCACATTTTCGGAGTACAGATTTTCAAAATTTTCCACCTTTTATGAGTTCAGATTTGCAAAAGTTGTCACCTTTTCCTAGTAGGCCTACAAATTTGCAAAAATGTCCACCTTTTTCGAGTACAAATTTGCAAAATTTTCCACGTTTTTTGAGTTCAAGTTAGCAAAATTGTCTACGTTTTCCGAGTTCAAATTAGCAAAATTGTCCACGTTTTCTGAGTACAAATTAGCAATATTGTCCACGTTTTCCGAGTACAAATTAGCAAAATTGTCCACGTTTTCCATGTTCAAATTTTGAAAATTCTCTTGGTTTTCCGAGTACAAATTTTCAACATTTTAAGTGTACAAATTTTTTTTTTAAATTTTTTCAAAAAAAAAAAAAAAAAAAAAATTTCAAAATTGTCGTTTGTAAATTAAAAAAAAATATTTTCCAGTGTCAATTTTGAAAAATTTCAATTTTTCACGTTGTTATTGTTCAGGGAAATTTTTTTTTGTACCCTGAAAAAGTCAGGGAAGTTAAAAATGAAATTTCTGGGGGAACCCTGTTATACGATCGAACTCGAATTGACTGGAAATTTCGCCTGATAATCCCTTTTTTTTCTTCTCCACAGCTACGTCTGGGAGCATCTCGATGTTGGCTACGTGCAGGGCATGTGTGATTTGGTCGCTCCGTTACTCGTAATATTCGACGATGGTAAGTAACTACTAATCAATGGGGATCCCAGCCGTCCTATAAATCCTATATTGTCCTATATTTTCGATGATGTCCTATATTGTCCTATATTTTAACAAAATGTCCTATAAATCCTATATTGTCCTATATTTTCGATGATGTCCTATATTGTCCTATATTTTAACAAAGTGTCCTATAAATCCTATATTGTCCTATATTTTCGATGATGTCCTATATTGTCCTATATTCTGATAAAATGTCCTATAAATCCTATATTTTTGTTACATTTCTTTTATAAAAGGGCCTAAAATTCTCATGGCCTATTGTTTGGTATGCAAATGACCAAGAAACAAATGTGTCGCCATTCAAAAAAAGGGACATTTTTGGAGTATAGATTTGAAAAATTTTCCACGTTTTCTAAGTACAAATTTGAAAATTTTTCCATGTTTTCCGAATATAAATTTGCAAAATTTTCCAAAACTTTTCAACAGTTTAAAATAAAAACAATGATTTATTGTTTAAATTCCTAAAGTTTTTCACGTTTTTCGAGTACAAATTGGCAAAATTTTTCATGTTTTCCAAGTAGAAATTTGCACAATTTTCCTCGTTTTCTGTGAGCAAATTTGCAAATTTTTTAACGTTTTCTAGTACAAATTTGCAAAATTGTTCACGTTTTCCGTGTACAAATTTTCAAAATTCTAAAGGTTTTCTGATTACAAATTTTCCACATTTCTCGAGAAAACATTTGCGAATTTTCCACGTTTTCCGAGGACAAAATTGCAAAATTTCTTACTTTTTCCGAGCACAAAGTTTCAACATTTACCGAATAAAAAAATTGTTCCATTTTAATTTTTTTTCTTCAAAATTGTTGTTAGCAAATTTTAAAAAAATATTTACTAGTGTCAAATTTGCCAAATATGTCAGTTTTTTACGTTGTTATTGGTCAGGGAAATTATTTTAAAACCTGGAAAAGTCAGGGAAATTGAAAATCAAATTTCTGGGTGAACCCTGAATAGTTTTTCGCGACAGTGGTGAATGCGCTAGTATTGCACATTTCACATCATTTGGTGTTGTGATGTCCTATATTTCCTAAAAATATCCTATATTTGTCCTATTTTTTGGGGAAAAATGTCCTATAAATCCTATATAGTCGAGCTTAAAAGTGGCTGGGATACCTGTACTATTAATGGCGAACAAAATTACCTAACCCACTTTACCCGTGTGCTTATCGTGTACTTATCGTGTTGTGAATTAACAGAAGCGAAAACCTACAGCTGCTTCTGCGAGTTGATGAAACGGATGTCAGCGAATTTTCCTCACGGAGGAGCCATGGATTCTCACTTCGCCAACATGCGATCCCTTATTCAAGTGAGGCGGACTTTCTTAATTTCTTAACCCTTTCAGTCACCATGTCCCAAAAATGGGACATCTGGTAAAAAAATTATACAGTAGCGCCTCAGATTTGATTTGATTGATTTGGTTGCACTGTGATGCTTCAGTGTATAGAGGAATATCCCCTCTTTCAAATGCAGGCTGGCAGTGCATCCTACCAGCACTTTTTAGGCAATTATAGCATTTTGAAAACATTGAGCCACAAATACAAGAAATTAGCCGATAGCGGTAAAAGGCCTAAAAACAAAGTTGATTTTAATGAATTTCTAATACTTTTAAGTGGATTTTTTTTGCAACGGTCTAATATATCACATCCTGTAGAATAAGAAAATGCCATAACAAAATTAGTTTGCACCAATTATGCCATTGTTTCGGGATGTTGAAATTTCAAAATGACATTTTGTAAAACTTTTAATTGTCAATGAAAAAATCTGAAAAAATTTAGAGAACCTTATAATATTTCCATCTTCCCGCGCAAACAACGGCATGGCACTATAGGTAGAGGGAGAACAGCATGCCACTATACATAGGGGTAAAATTTCCGGGAATTCCCTTTTCACCCATGACGCAACTTGTTACCTCAATCCCATAATTCATTTGTTATCCAGTCCATTATTTTGAATGTACGTAGCAGTTGGTCAAATAACGCCCCTACCAGTACAGTATCAAACAGTTATCGTTTGGAGCACTACCATGCCGAGCCATAAATGGTATACAGTTGAAGAAAAACTTTAGGTTTTACAGAAATTAGATGAAAACAATGGAAATATTCGAGGAACAGTCACCAATTTAGAAATTGGCCGGTCTGTACTGCAACTTTGGAGAAAACAACACGTTGAACTGGAAAACGCTTTTTTCCTATGAACTGGCATAACTCAGTTTATAATGGCCTTCCCCCGGTATATAGTGGCATGGTACAGAATGTGAAAAGGGATTTTTTGTTATCCCCGGGCTATACTGCCATGCCGTTGTTTGCGCGGGAAGACGGTAAGTCGATTTTCTATGTATAATTAACTAAAAATTTACCATAAATTTGTGCTTTGTTTATATAACGCGGTCCTTTGTGTTTTACCTTGATTTAACGTGGTATAACATTAATTATGGTATTTATATATAGTCTATTAATTAACTGAAGTATATATGTATATTTTCTTGTTCGATCTATAGGATTGAATAAAGACATATGGCGTCGAAACGTTGAACATAAATTTGACTCGTGTTTCTTGGTCGTTTGTTGGGTTTAAAATTGGTTATTTTTCCGAAAACTTGAAGATGTTTCCTTTTGTTTTAAGTTTGCATTTGGCGGAATTACGTCATTAACAAAAATGTATGACGGCTTCCTCGTATTGTACGTATGCATGGTAAGAAAGCATGCAATTGTAGCGTTTAGCGATTATTATAGTTTCGGGATAAAATCACCATTAGTCCATTATACGTGGATTACCGTATCATCGATTTAATATCAATTGATGCTTGTGCACCTTTAAGAAAATGGCGTCAATTAATCTGTTCCTGTAATCGGATACAGTTAATTACCCATTCAATGACGGACATTTTAAATGAAGAGGTAAATTTCAGTATCGTGCATGATCAAAACGCATGCAAAATTGCTTGAAAAATTGCACAAGAAGAGCTTTGTGGATTTTGATCCGTGATTTCAAAATTCCTTAACATTAGCTTACTCGTTGCCAAAGGTGGCGTCTAGTTGGAATCAATAATTATTCCAATAGTTAATGATTCCAAATAGACGAACCATGTTATGTCTTCTCTGCCATCCCAAGGATGGCAGAGATAGAGCGTTATAGAAAACGTCTAACTTCTTTAGGGTGCCAGGTTAGCGCCTCTATAGGCGAGAAAGGACCTGAGAAACATTAGCCTAGAATGTGGCCAGCTATAGTTAAACAACTCAGCTAACGGCCCGTCAGCTAATGAGCTCACAAACCTGCCCCAGGTCATCTCGGACGCAGTTAGGTGCTGCAGGTTGGCTATTTGCAGTCAAAACTTCCATCTCGAAAACGGAAGTACGAAGTGAAATAGTTCGCCAGGTCTCGTTTGAAACTAAAGTGCGCATCAATTCGACATTGAGCACTCGACTTCCTTACCCACTTTTCCAGATCAAGTCCCGGGTCAAAAACAAGTGGCAAATACGATGAAATAAAGCACGATGCGAGCCCTCCTTTCACAACATAGAATAGAGGTTGAATAACATATATTTCATATTTTAACCAAACACGCTTTTTCGTATTGGAAATTCGTGTCATCGATGGATTTTTGCGTTCTGTAGTAAGTAAGTTGAGTCACGTCAGAAATCCTCATCACCATCTGAAATACCAATAGTACATTACATCTTCTATACTAGTATGGCTACTGTTTAGAAATTAATGGGCTTTATTCAGATTGAAGTCCATTTTAATTTATTTTTTCAACGTCAATCCAAAACAAGGTTTTGACTGAAGTTTTTGTAATCCATATATATATGTTAATTCCCCGACTGAATTACTTCAGCTTATTGTAATCATGCAGTTTAGGTTCGTAGATGTTTTGCATTTACATTACGTTAATTATAGTCAAAATGACCCTTACTGCAAATTAGTTTACATCAATGATATTCTCATTGATCCAAAGCCGCACATCGTCTTTACGAATCACGATTTCATTTAGATTACTGTCGGCCTAAAATTAGAATGTACAAAAATGTGTCGGTGCAATTAGGCAAACTTAAACGCATTATATCATCGATGCTGCGTTTCTTACTTTTGCTCGAGTTGTTGCAACTGATTGATTTTCATAAAAGGAAGATAACTTTTTGATATTCCCGTAAAAATTCCTGAACCTTAAGAAAAATGTATAAATGCTATACAGCTGTAATTCAATGGCATTGTTTGTAATTCTAATTACACGAGCTTTGACAATGGATAAGCAATTTAGTTTGAAACTCGGATAAGTTTATATTTTATTTGATCTACCAAATAAGGATACATGTTATCGGTTGAAAAATGTTCAATTACTTTTTGAGATTTTTTTATTATCTAGTAAACCATAAAATGAATTTTTTAAAAAAAACATTGACTATATAATGTACTATAACTTTGATTTTATAACTTCCGTTTTAGACGTTATTCCTTAACAACATTTATCTTAATACAATTAACAGGTATAAGGTAGTAGGCCTACTGTATTATAGTATAAGGTATTTCAGTTATAACTTACCTCCTTATTTAACTGGAAAGTTTTAATGGAAGTTAGTGCGAGTAAAAGTAAGGGTACGCATACGAAAAAGGACAGTAAACTTGTTAATGGAATTTCGGAGCAGTATTTTTTTTGACACAATTGTTATAACAATAAAGCTCATGAGATAGGAGATTGTTGTAATACTGAGGAGTAGGGAAACGAGCAGTATTGGGGAAATAAGTACGTTTATCGTAAACGTGGATAAATTGCGTAACTATCTTTAAAAAGATTCGTTCTTTATTTGAAACTTTAATTCCTCTTTCAGCGGGATGCTATGGTCAAGAAGTTTGCGTGGGACAGCACAATCATTACAAACATATATACGATTTTAATTGCATTAAACTGAGTCCATCACCATACATTTCTCTCATTTCAAACATGGTAAATAGAGTGACGATAAGGTAGAAAATCAAAAGATACTTTACTGATTTGTGATAAATTGTGTGCAGAATCCTGAACAATGATCCGGGGGATTCACTCATGTACGAGTTATGTCCGCACGTGTTAAATATGGTTGCAAATGGCTTCATGCAGTCATAAAGAGAGGTCATGCTGTCACCAGTGCGAGTGCCTTCGATGTGGTTGACGTTGAGTGAATGTAAAAGGCAACTATTGTATATCTACAGTTTGTCCTAAAAATATAATGTATATATATATTGTATACGTGAACAAGTATATTCAAAAGACGTACCTCATTGAAGATTAATATTCTATACTTTATATGGCGCTCAATGCACACGCAACGCTTTAACAAGATTGAGAACATGAACTTGTCGTGAAACAACTCAATAAAATCGTTACCTGGTACAGTACAAGAATCCATTTAATGCATGTTACTATGCAATGAATATATGGATATTGCAGCCTTTAAATTTAGGATATGAACTGAAAATCGCCGACTTGCCCAGCAAAGATTTTTTTCTTTTGTTTTAAAAAACCATAACTTTTTCGAGTTAGTTAATGTATAGAAAACATTACCAATTCACCCATAACGCATTGTGACGTGTTTAAAAAATGGGATTGTAATATTAACTTCATTTCAACACCTTTACATATTTACAATCCGACTGTTTTTAAATAATAAAAATCGTATATATATATATAAGTATTCATAAAGAAGAAAGTATGTGGTCTTGTTTGTATTTCTCTGCAGGAGACAATTAAAAAAGGACATCCTCATGTAGAGCCTGGGTAGGGGGAACAGGTTAAGGTAAATTTTGAGGACTTCCATGTCGGATTGACAGATTGATCGATGGACAGATACTCTTCGAATTTGACTTTAGGCCTACTTTCTAATTTTATTAGATTTCGGTAGTTTTAAATTAAGTGAGTCTGGTTTTCATATTAATATTTGAAATGGCGACCTTTTCAATTATTTCTCACACATTACGCCTATACTAGCATGCATGAAGCAAAAAAACGTTTTGGCACGCCACCAAGTGGCCAAAATATTAACTGAAGCGGTGAGTTAGTTTTTAGCAAACGACACATTGCCACCAGTTGAAAGCTATTAAGGAGCGGTTTTTTTTGCTGTTAATGTTTGCAAAACCACAATTTTATTCCGCGAAATTTATACTAATATGAATTAAACATACAAACATTCAAATGTAACCAAGATTTCAGTCGTGGCAAACGAGAAGGTTACAGAATTAACACGTTAATTCATTATTAACAATGGAATTTTTAACACGTCTTTTATTTGTTTTGCTGAGGTCGAACTTCAAATAATATTTTAAATTTATTCAAATAATACTTTAAAGAGTCAAGTCACAATATTAGAGAACAATTTATCAAAATTGGCAACGAGAAATCAGAAAGGGTTCCCACAGAAAATTCATATTTAATTTTCATGACTTTTCCAGGTTTTCAAATGTTACGTTAATGTTATAACTTATATACACGATTTTGCCAAACCTACACGGGACAAAATTACAGGGCTCCCCCAGTCCTGGAAAAGTCAGAGAACTTTAAAATATATGGAAGAGTCAGGTAACTTTTGGGAAAGTCAGAAAAAAGTCAGGGAAAAATGACAATTTTGAAAAAGACAGGGTAAGACGGCGATTTCGTTTATATATGGTGATGGATGACTTTTCAGTTCATATCCTGAATTTAAAAATTGCAATATCCATATATTCCTTACATAGTAACGAGCATTAGTTGGATTCCTGTACTGTACAAGGTCACTTATTTTATTGAGTTGTTTCACGACAAGTTCATTAGCTTTGCGTGTGCATTGAGAGCCATATAAAGTATAGAATATTAATCTTCAATGAGGTACGTCTTTTGAAAATATACAATAATCATGCGTATTGCAGAAACGTTTATTTATCTTAAATGATATCTTTTAACTATATTTTTCAGAAGAGCTGAGTTCGTGTCAAAATTACTGTTTATCCTAGCATTAAGCTGTATATTTCAATGCCTCGCTGAGAATATACTGGCAAAATATTGTAAATACAAGTATACAATACAATGTTGTTGTTTAAATTGTATCTATGACAAACTGTTGCTATAGAATAGTTGCCTTTTACATTCACTCTGTCATATTATGTACCACATCGAAGGCACTTGCACTGGTGACAGCATGACTTCTCTTTATGACTGCATGAAGCCATTTGCAACGATATTTTACGCGTACGGACACAACTCGTACTTGAGTGAATCCCCTCGATTATTGTTCAAAATTCTGCACACGATTTATCACAAATCACTAAAGTATCTTTTGATTTTCTACATTGTCGTGACACTATTTAGCATGCATGAAGTTAGAAAACTCTTGGGTGATGGACATAGTTTAATGAAATTAAAAACGTACATGCTTGCGATGCTCGTGCTGTCCCAGGAAAATTTCTTGACCATAGCCTCCCACGCTTCCTATCGATATCACGAAAACAAAATACCCTCCTTATTTAAGAGCTTCGCACAAGTGACTGTTTCGTCTAAAAATGCTACTTGGCTCAAAACAGTCACTAGGAGAATGGCCATATTGATGCACGTTCCTTTTGTTACGCATTTTATAACGTTCACTATGCCTTCGATAATAGGGTTGATAGGCTTTCCGCTTTTTATTTATCTAAATTATTACGAAACCGGTGTTTATAAGGAAGGAATTGAATTTTACGAGAAAATTTGTCTTCAGTTTTCCATTATCTTCGCTATTGGCAAACCATTTATGGTACCTGATGGATCATTCTTGGGCCTAAGTTTATTATACGTTACAGCATCGTGGTGCAGTATGCAATTCAAGCAACTGAAAGAGGAATTAAAGTTTCAAATAAATGAACGAACCTTTTTAAAGAAAGTCACAAAATTTATCCACGTTTACGATGAAGTCCAGCATTTACTGAAAGAAATAAACGTGCTTATTTCCCCAATACTGCACGCTTCTCTACTCCTCAGTATTTCATCGATCGCGTATCTTATGAGCTATATTGTTATAATTAATGTGTCAGATATTGTGTCAGACTGGTCCGATATTCCATTCAGGTTAAGTTTACTGGCATTTTATGTATGCATGCCCTTACTTTTACTCGCACTAACTTCCGCTAAAACATTCCAGTTAAATAATGAGGTAAGTTATAACTAAAGTACATTATACTATAATACGGTAGGCCTACTACCTTATACCTGTACACTGTATTAAGATATATCTGTAGTTAAGTAATAACGTCTGAAACAACTTATATAATAAAAATTATAGTACATTATAGTCAATGTTTTCTAAAACAATTTTTTTATGGTTTACTACATGTAGATAGTAAAAAAGTCGAAAAAAATAATTCAATATTTTTCAACCGAATTAAACAGCCTTATTTGGTGGATCAAATGAAGTATAAACTTTTCCTAGTTTCAAACTATATCGCTTAACCATTGTCAAAGCTCGTGTGATTAGAATTATGGCAAATTTCATTCAATAAAAGCATTTTAAATTTTTTTTCAGGTTCGGGAATTTTTACGGGAATTTCAAAAGTTATCTTCCTTTTATGAAAATCAATTAGTTGCCACGACGCGAGTAAAGGTAAGAAACGCAACATTGACCAAGTAATGCGTTTAAGTTTACACAATTACATGCACTCACCCATTTATACATTTTTATATGCGCAGCTTCGGATCAATGAGAATATCATTGTGGGTAACTTATATTATCGAAATAAATGTTCGTCGTGTTTAGCTTCGAAGCAAATTTCAAAAGTGTTCTATTTTCAAACAGCAAAAGTTGAACCACATGACATGTTTTATCATGATGAAACAACTTTCACAAATTCTCACCAATGACTTGTTCATGGAGATGAGCGATGTTAACTTATTTGCGGTAAGTGTCCTTTTGACTATAATTAAAGTATAATGTAAATGCAAAACATCTACGAAACTAAACTCATTACTATTTATACGTGTATATAAGGTGAAGTAATTTAGTCGGAGGAATTAGCATACATGGATTACAAAAACTTCTGTCAAAACCTTGTTTTGGATTGACGTTTAAAAAAATATTACGGTGGCCTTCAATCTGCTTAAAGTCCATTAATTGCTGTAAAGATGCTAAACTATTAATTGATATTTCAGATGGTGATGATGATTTTTGACGTTTCTCAACTTACGTACTACAGAACGCAAAAATGCATCGATGACGGAAATTAACAATACTAAAAACCGAGTTTGGTTTGCGAAATCTCGGTTTTCTCGAATTTTCTCCAATTTTTCAAATCTTCTAAGAATATAATTTTGTACTCAAGTTGCATTTTCGGATTAATTTCGGTTCAATCTGTCATGTTTTTTTTTCGAAGTTTCTTGCATTTTTTCGAATTTTTCCGCATTACTAGAAAATAATTTCGTCTTTTAAAGTACATTCTTAGATTTAAGTTCTTTTGTTGTTGTTTGCCTTTTGTGTACAGTATGTGTTATCATCTGTGCCATGTGCAAATCTGTAAACTTTTTTGGTTTGCTAACTGAACTGAAATTGTAGCCTATTCTTTGAAACGGATAACCCCTTCCCCCCTTATTCCCCCCAGAAGGGGTGCTGCTGTTTGAAAAGGTGCAGCCAACTATCTCCTCATGATACCTGCTTGCCCCTCGGTATCATCTCGTCCAAGTTCCTGTTTTAGGGCCCACCATTTACCCAACAATCTCTTTTGAATTGAACCTGAGCTTGTATCACAGTTGTTTCGAATATTACCACCAATTGGCGAGGGCGCTGTAGTCGTTTTTTTTATTGGAGAACACGCACGTGTGGTCCTTGACTAGTGTTGCTGTTTCTCAGAATAGCTATCCATTATGGTAAACAGCTACTACAGTTTAACGAACATTCACAATCCCATTCTCAAACCCAGAAAGTTATCCAACAATAGTTCATGCCTTAAGGGGGAGTCCAAGGCAAATGAGGGCAGTTACAAATATCGATTCCTATTAGGGGCCTTCCATACAGGACGACCGGCAAAGGGGAGAGGAAGGTATGTGAAAATTGGACACAGGCGGTTTATGGATAATCCTTGACCTTCTATAGTGAAAATTGGAAATACATCCAGTTTTTTGGAAAACAACGAAAACAAAAAGTAAAACTTTTAGCAAACTCGGCGAATGATTTCCGTTTCCAAACGCTATTTTGTCTAACTCAAATGGCAAATTACAGGTGAAAAAGATGTGTTCATTTTGGCGCCAACGCTAAATCATCTTTCCTGGCATAGCCAGGAAAGCCTAATCGATGATTTAGCGGTATAGCATCGTGTTTGTTTATAGCATAAGTTTGTCCTAGATACAATTTAAAATATATATATATATATATATACTGTATATTGGATACGTGTAAAAGACGTACCTCATTGAAGATTAATATTCTATACTTTATATGGCGCTCAATGCACACGCAATGCTTTAACAAGATTAAGAACATGAAATTGTCGTGAAACAACTCAATAAAATCGTTACCTTGTACAGTACAAGAATCCACCTAATGCTTGTTACTATATGCAAAATGCAATATATTATTTCTATATATGCAATGAATATATGGATATTGTAGCCTTTACATGTAAATTTAGGATATGAATTGAAAAGGTTCATCCATCACCATAAAAACTAATTGGCCGACTTTTGCTAAAAAATTCTTTTTTTAAAAAAATCGTTCGAGTTAATTTCTGTAAAAATCATGACCATTTCACTCATAACGCATTGTGACATACCGGTATTAAAAAAAATGGGATTGTAATATTTAGAATCTCACAGTTTTCAAATGATAAAAATCATCTATATTCTAATCTACTCAATACCCTACAGACAGCACAAATAGTGCCATGTGGTAGGGGAGGGGATACATAACATATAAAACAGTCTAAGAGGCTGTTTCCCGTGAGTTTATGGCTATCCTTCTATCCTATGCTATCCTATCTATACAGGGTGAATAAATGTCATCCAATGACATATAAACCGTTGTAGATATGACACATCTGCGTGACCACACGTAGAGGAAGTCAGGGGTGCGCTATCCACTGGTGCAAACATATTTGATCCTCGACCATTTTTTCATGGTCATTCAGGCAGGAAGTACGTGAAGAACATAAAATAGACATATGGTCCCAATTAAAAAGTTGTATGGCATCGTGAAACTTGTTTAAGGGGTGCATTCGCGACATTACATTATCAATATTCGCGTTCCAAACAACATTTTAGTTTTTTATGTTTTCTAACCTGCACAGCAGAAGTGTAATGCAGGAAAGCTCGTACTTGAATATTCGGGGGCAGGGCCGATTCACAGATTAAGCGTTGAAACTGGGTGAATTACGAAATGGCAAAATCTCCAATTACATTAACGTGAAGCACATCTTACGCGGTCGAGTTAATACACTAATCAGTGTTTATATATTCGTTATTCACTCAGTTTCAATGCTTTTCAATGCCCCAAATATTCTAGTACGAGCTTTCTCGCATTGCACTTCTGCTGTGCAGGTTAGCAAACATGAAAAACTAAAATGTTTGGAACGCGAATATTGATGATGGAACGTCGCGAGTGCACCCATTAAACTAATTTCCCGATGCCCCGCAACTTTTTAATCGAGACCATATATACGTCTATTTTGCGTCCTTCACGTACTTCCTGTCTGAATGACCTTGAAAATGGTCGAGGGCCGAACGTGTTTGCACCGGTGGATAGTGCACATGTGGCCACGCAGATGTGTCATATCTGCAAGGGTTTAAATATTATTGGGTGAGATGAGGACATTTTGTTCACCCAGTATGATACCCAAGGGCGAGGACTGGTAATGAGTAATAGCAAAAAATAATTGTTATATTATAGCGATTTCTTCCTAATGACGTTCGGTCGTTAATAACCAGTGTAACGGACGCTGGCCAGAGCGTGCAATTTGTCCAAATAGACGTACGTGAAACGCATTTCCGTTCCGCTTTAATGTAATATATTTAAAAAAAAAGATCCCTTTGTCTATATCCGCACGGAGCAATAGAAAGGCATAGTGAGCTCTAGTTGAATTAATTACTCGCACGCAGTCAATAAATTGGCGGTGAAATACGAGCGCCATTCCCCCCCTCCTTTTTTTTATTAGCTTAAAACCAAATTTATTAAACTGAACGTTTGCATTTTCAGACGCGGAATTATTACGGGCTAGCCGATGAAAAGCAGTAAGAAAAATATAAAAAAATCGCTATCAGTCGAGGAGAAGACGTGGTACAAAATCTGATAAATTTTGCAAATTTTGGACGGAAATTAATTTCGATAAAATAGAGCGTGTGACTTTTCAAATAATTGGCACGATTGACGGATCAATAAGAGGGGCATTTGCATAATTCGACGAGGGGAAATTAGGGGCTAGGCCATCATTTACCGACAACGGTGTAACATTTTAATTTTATCAGATAAACTAGGGATGTTCGTTAAGTTCCCGCAATCATCTAATATATAAAATAGAAACCGTGTGGTGGTGTGGTCGTGTGGTCGTATGGGTGGACATTTAAAATGGTCGTGCGTGTGGTTTAGGGGCCATTCAAAAAGGACGTT
>JAQGBX010003291.1:0-17722 GCA_034698745.1 Megaphyllum sjaelandicum
GTACGCCAGGGCCACTCCGGGAGTACCCAAGTGTACACTCGGGCGCTCCGAGTGGACAAGTGGAATTCGCCATTAATCATTAGTTTGGGGAAAGTAAATAAAAGAAAAAAAAAATGTTAAACGCGAACCGCTATATGCGTATTTTTTACGTGAGGCGTGACGTCACGCTATAAAGTTCTGCAACGCACGTGACGTGCAGTAATTACGTACGGTACGAATTTGGTGGATGTGAATATATACATGTAGGCCATTAGCCATAAAATCGGCCCTAATTTAACTGTATAGAAATGTTTTTCATCTGAAGTGTCCCTGGAATTGTACAGCATACAGTATTATTTACTTCAAATTCTGTCTATAGGGAGCCTATGCATGTAGGCAGGCCTACACGTGATCGACCTTGCATGCCAGTCTTGTCTAAAGAGTACATTACACGTATTTTCTGTAATCCAATACAAGTACATGTACATGAGCTCAATTTCCAGTAATAGATATTAGATTATTAGGCATATATGCACGTACATCATACATGCGCAAGTAATTTGGGAAAATTAAGGTATTTCATTTCTTGCCTGCTCAACAATTATACAGTACATGTATAGTATATACGTTTAGATTTTGCACACGTGACTTCACGACTGTCAAAATGTCATTCATTAAAAAGCTTCTGCCTGAATACCCCTAATATAGGCCTACCTTGTGTTGTTGTTTTTTTTAATTTTTTTTTATAAAATTGAGATAAATATGATTGAAATAATCACAAGTGTACAATGCACTCTTCATGTGTTATCTAGTAAAATGTGAAGGTGTTTATGATGACACAATTTCCACCTTCAGATTAATTGAAAGTGTAATGAGTTACCAGAGCTGAGAGTTCATAGTTTCAAGCTGAAATTTTCATAACATGTCTGGATTATCTTTCATTTGTTTCAGTAAACATTTTATTGCAAAAGTGTAATTATTTATTAAGTTATTCGACATTTTTAGGGTGTTGAAATACTTTTTTACTCACTGTAAGCTAGCTCACGTACAAATAATAACTACTTTCCAGGTTAGCCAAGAAGCTAAACTTAGGGGAAAAAAACCCACCAGAATTAATGATGCGAATTAAGATTAAGATGCCCTCTCCGTCAGCATATACTGTACATGTACTTGTACAGTATATCCACTACAAATTCCCTTTGCGCAACAGAAACGATACCAATTTGCAATACATGTACTGTACATTACTGGCATGACCCAAAAGTCCTTATTCGTTAATTGTGTAAAAACATCATACCTGAATTAACGAATAAGGATTTCTGGGTCATGCCAGTAATGTACAGTACATGTATTGCAAATTGGTATCGTTTCGGTTGCGCAGAGGGAATTCTTAGTGGATATACTGTACAAGTACATACAGTATATATGCTGACGGAGAGGGCGTCTTAATTTTAATTCGCATCATTAATTCTGGTGGGTTTTTCCCTAAGTTTAGCTTTTTGGCTAATCTGGAAAGTAGTTATTATTTGTACGTGAGCTAGCTTACAGTGAGGGAAAAAAGTATTTCAACACCCTAAAAATGTCGAATAACTTATTAAATAATTACATTTTTGCAATAAAATGTTTACTGAAACAAATGAAAGATAATCCAGACATGTTATGGAAATTTCAGTTTGAAACTATGAACATTAAATAAATTATAAAGAAAAATAGTAAAATGAGTGGGATTCAACACAGTCTGTTAGCTAAATGCTCGAGCCCTAAAGGATCGAGCTGAGCTTTAGATTCAAAACGAGTTTTTTGGTGTTGAAATGCCGAGTTTGAGCAACTATTTTTGAGCTGTGAAGCTCGGAATTTCAACAATTTCAAATCTTCCAAAATCTTGCTCGACTCAAAGAACAATAGCCTAGGGCTACTTCATAGCGAATTAATGGTAAAGCAATTATTTCCGAATCAGTGAATGTCGAGTAATCGATTCCAATAAAAACTCGACTCTGCATTTCAGCTCGCCCATCTCTGAGATGTACTTTGAAAAAAACATTTTTAAGTAAAAAAGGGTTTAATAAATGTTTTCCAAACACCTGGGAATAAATTCAGAGAATGTTTTGGCAAAGAAAACAACCAGAAATATTCCACCTAAAACAGGTATTTTGAAACTATGGTCACTTTTAAACAGAAAAAACTTAGTCCATAGAGTTTAGCATGGAGGTGGTACTGTCATGAGTTTGGGGGTGTTTGGAATAAAGAGGTGATATAAATTTTCCTTTTTAGTCATGATACCATAAAGGCTAGAACACATGTGGATGTAACAAACCATCTCTTCGCACAGAAATAAAATTATAAATCAGGATTTAAAGAACTACACTGACAGTACTTTCGCCCCATTCCCAATGGGGCGAAAACACAGTGTCGAATTACACTGTACTTTTTCCCCGCTCATTTTACTATTTTTCTTTAAAATTTATTTAATGTTCATAGTTTCAAGCTGAAATTTTCATAAAATGTTTGGATTATCTTTCATTTATTTCAGTTAACATTTCATTGCAAAAATGTAATTATTTATTAAGTTATTCAACATTTTAAGGTGTTGAAATGCTTTTTTCCCTCACTGTAGATAAAATACACATGTACAGTAGATTGGTGCGCTTATGAGTAGGTACATGTACATGCACTATAGGCAAGGCTATCATTAAAAAGGGGTTTGTTGCCTGGTTGACCTTCATCCGCAATTCCGAACTGTTTTGTATTCATGCAGTGACGTCGCAATGTTTTGCTTTTTGCCAAGGTTACACGGGCAATGACAAGAAGGCGATATAATGTGCATTGGCTGACTGTTGGAGGCTGGGTTGTGTGACTGACCAATGCAATTTCCAAAGCGGAGAGGAGCCCCTTTATGATTTCGTTGTGGAAGAATAACCAGTGGAAAGAATTTTAAAAAATGGAGAGAATACACGCTCGTATTTAGAAAAAATGGTGGAAAGTAATCGAGAAAAATAAGTTTGCTGTTGCTCGAGATCGCGACTTTAGGATACATTAACAATTGATTATTAACTTGTACGAAAATACAAGAAAATAATTCACTCATTCATACATGCCTGCAGCCTGAGTATAACCTTATGCCTAGGTAAAAACTGCTTTACATGTAACAGTTGAATATAAAGTGACTTGAGGATACCAGGAAGCATACTGAAGCAACATTTCACGTACGTCACGTTCAAGAGGGCGAAAAATCCAACGAGAAAGTTGTAGTGCATCGTAAAATTGGTTTATTATGTGCGTTTACGACATTTTATTACTAACCGCAAAGGTATGCAGTCAACATTTTGGTAGCTTGCAATGTACATGTACAACTGTGAGTTAATAGATGAATTATAAATAAAAATAATATCCGTACCAAGACCAAGATATGTGTCTTAAGTCCCATCTTCGTAAAAATCGGAGAGCAACTGTGGTACGGAGGAAAGAAAGTATCCTTCGAGCATCCTCATTTTCAGTGCAGGTATTTCTAAACTGAGCGTATCCCGCAAAAAGTTTCTCCTATCCTGCCATAATTAGGTCAAGTTCAAGAGAAAACTGAAAATGTCAAGCATTCTTTAAGGGTTTACGGTCATTGCCCCATGATACAGGTGAATGCATGCATACACGTCTATTTCTATTATCTGTGTATTCTATATGTAAAAATAATTAATTCGTTCCTTACCTGTTCCAACATGGAGTTTGTTAATGTAATACACTATTTTGAAGAAAAAAAATCTGGTCAATTGTAGTTAATCAGCACTTTTGTTTTCAGTTGGTCAAAATGCACTATACTTGTCAATGTATTCTGTACTGTCATATGCGCTGTTATTCAGTTTAATGCAGCACACAAAGGATGACTACCAAATAAGATCCATATCTCAAAAGAAATGAGCTGAGAAGAAAGAGGAATCGGATCAACCCTATTAATATTTGCTTCCAACTGTCAAATATGCATACAAATCTCAGCAACATCCTGTGAAGCTGTCAGTTTACACGCAAAGTGCACGCACATATTATAAATTGTCAATTTAAATTAGACAGGAGTTGAAAGGGACAAAGTTAAGCAAGGTACATACATGTACTGTATAGTATTTAGTTAAAAGTTCGAACATGTACAGTATATGAATTGTTCGTAAACTGAGTGTTCGTTATGCGAAGCCTTGCCTGCGAAGATTATATTTACAGAATTACACCTGTATTTTATACAGGGTGGCAAAAAAACCTGTTGCACCTCCCCCCCCCCAAATTTAGAGAATGGTTGCAAAAATGAAAAATCTAGCTGATGAGGGGAACATATAGGTACCATAGGGTGCTGAATGCAATCGTGCCCAAAACATTTGGCCACAAGGGCCTTTAGGTCATATATCTTAAACGATAATTAGCGTCGAAGAAAACGTAAATTAGAAAGTTGTAGGATGTCGAAAAATCAGTTCAATGACTCCATTTGCAACATTTAATTATCGATCGCCACAAAAAAAATGACTTCTGGGCTTCTTTTATGTTTGCACCCGTGCATAACACCGCTACATTGTTTTAGTAATCGAGCTTTCCTGCAATGTAGTGGTGTTAGGCTTGTGTGCAAACATAAAAGAAGCCCTGAAGTCATTTGTTGTGTGGCGATCGATATTCAATCATCCTTGCATGGCCAGTCATTTGTATACAATTTAAAAAATCCAAAATTCAGCGTGACCATTTTTTGTGCTTTATATTTTGGATTTTTTTCAAATTATGTTTTTAAAAATTATTTTATAAAAAGGAATGGTCTATGTTATCCCAAGGGAGAACTTGTCTCGAAGTTATGTATTATAATTTTTTTAGCATTGCGGATATTAGGTTCTTGATCATATTATGGTATTATTTGATATACAGTCTAGTAGTATTATTATGGTTATTCATGTATACTGATTATGTACATGTATTTTTATGTGCGTGACATTGATTTATTATAATTAATGGCGACTCCGTCGGTAATTTAAATGCATTACCAATATATGCCCGCTGGTTGGCGCTAGTGGTCAAAAAAATTAGAAGTAAGAATGATAAGTACCAACGAATGCGAACCTTATTGTTAGTTTTCAAAATACAATTAATTCATATTGGAATTTTTTGTAACATTTTTGACAAATAATATAAACGCTTGTGCTGGTCATTTTGAATAGGTTTTTGAGGCAAACTTGAAGAAAATTAAAAAAAAAAATTCTGAAATAATGCGAACGATTTTCGATACGTTTTAAGTCATAATACTGTATGTCGCTAAAATTGTGAAGGTTCACCTAATATTTACTGTTTTGGAGTCGCCATTAATTATAATAAATCAATGTCACGCACACATGTACATAGTCAGTATACATGAATAACCATAATAATACTATATCAAATAATATCATAATGGGGATACCGTAGTACTTCGAAAATTAGCTTTGACAGTGTTTGTACTGTAGTTCCTAAATTTTTTTTCGATCTTCCACCAAACATCCGTGGAACAATGGCTGAAAATCGCCATTTACTTACTTCATTGGAATGTCTTTCTTTCAGTACAGTAAGAGAAAGAAATACATTATGCTATTGGTATATATTGTACATACATGTATGTACACTTTTAAAGGTTCCGGGTCTTTTTATTTAATGTATTTTAACAAAAATGACGCTAGTAACGATGTAATGCGCCTAAAATGTGGATTATCTCTGGGAAATTATGTACATTGTACAGTACGTTTACACGCTGTTTGTTGTCACAGTATACGTGAAATGTACATGTACGTGTTGTTATCCGTGTTTCGATCACAAGGAACAGGCGCGACTTGTGTAGTGTGAACTGCATCATATATGCAACAAATAGGTGTTTCTAAAGCCTTGTTCGCACGGGCACCTAAGTGTCTCCTAAGTCTGATATACGGCATGCTCAAAAAGCTTTTTTTTAAGAATGTGAATTACGAGAAATGAGATGTTATAATTTGTCAATTATAAACACATAATTGCAGTCTAATTACATTCAGCTTGAAATTTTCCTTTTTAAAAGCCATGGTTAGTAAAATGCTCAGAAATATGCGCTTGACTTTTTTGGACACGCCTAAACTTGCCAAGTTTCCAGATGTTTCCAGAAACAGTATAACTTTCCCCTTGTCAACTTCAAATGGTGCCCATGGACCCATAACATTCTTATCTGCATGACTTTAATTTGGATTTAATTCTTTGTAGTACAGTATTTATTTTTAAATACATGTACAGGATGGAACAGAATAGAGCCACCCCATTTTTTTCCTTTCCTGTTATACACTGTATTTACCAAAATTCTATAATGCGTGCTCTATCCAATGATGTTGTTGTATTAATTTGACCTACGACACTTTTGTCACGGAAAAATGTGCTTAAACTTTTTTACCGTAACACGTTGGAGAAAATGTGAAATTAGGAGAAGGAAGAGAATTATTTGTATGCATGAAGTCTACCGCTTTTATTTTCTTTGGCAATTATTTCATGTTGATGGTTGTCACAATGTTGTTAAAATCAGGGGCAAACACCTAATGTGTGCTGCATTGCAGTAAAGCGACCCGTTTGGACAAGCTTATTTGGCTAAAATAATCACCATATTTTGTATCCATATCCACCATCTCAGGAGAATGTGGCATGTTTGGTTGTGGCCAGGGATGCTTTCATTAAATACTTCTTATCATTCTGAATTTATAGCAGCTTTTCAATGCATAAATTAGTCATTAGATGAAATACATTTATGCAAATTGAGGAATGCAAACATCCAGCCACATTTAGATGTGATTCATAGAAATGTTGCCATCAAATTCTGCAATATTACTTGGAGGATACAGCATAACATGTCATCTATGGAAATCACATCTCTAAAATAAGCTGCAGCATGTAAGCCGCTTCACTGCAGTGCACCACTGTTCTGCACCAATTAGGTGTTTGTCCCTGTTTTATAAAAAACTTTGTAACAACATGAAATGTTTTCCAATGAAGTTAAAACGCGGTGGACTTCATGCAAACATGCCATTCTCTAACTATTCCTAATTTGACATTTTGTCCTACGTGTTGCGATAAAGTTTAAGCACACGCTTCCGTGAAAATAATGTCATAGGTCAAATGTAACAACTTCGATCCTTGGCTAGAGCACACACGACTTCCTATTTAACCACACAAACAGAATTTACGTAACTATAACAGGAAAGAAAAAAAATGGAGTGACTCTCTATTCTGTTCCACCCTGTATATTGGATATTTGGATTTCTGAAATTTGTCAGCAGGAAATTTACGATTTCATGTATTTATCTGTTCATGTCCTTCGAACAAAAATTAATCGAGGATATTTGCAAAAAAAATTGTGATGCCCTGATGCTTACACATTCTGATATTTTTCAATTGTTATTTCCAGTTGAAGAGTGTGGGTCCGAAACTTGTGCCTTTCTTTAAGACCGTTGCCATTTATTTCGTCCTGTTCATCTCTGATGGCAGTCCATCGTGGTTTGCCTGCCTCATCAAATGTCTACCTGTCGTTTCTTTGTGCGTTTTCGTGCTGTTACACGGAATGAGCCTGAGAGACGAGTACTGCTACTCGCGCCGGATCTTGACCGGCCTCATCTTCTCATGCATTGGCGACGCCCTACTCATCTATTCCAAGCAATACTTCATTCATGGAATGGCCAGCTTCGGCATTGCCCACACCGTGTATGCACTGGCTTTCGGCTTTCACCCTGTTAACCCATATGCTGGTGCTGTGTGCATGAGCATTGCTCTTGGCATGTATTATGTGTTGCTTCAAGGCTTGCACGGTTTCATGGTACCTGCTGTTTTCGTCTACCTCATGCTAATTGGAGTGATGACGTGGCGCGCCATTGCCCGGGTACAGCTATTTGAAGACCTGTGGACGTGGACTAAACTGTGCAGCTGCGCTGGTGGCATCATGTTCTGCATTTCAGACACTATCATCGGAATCAATAGATTTTTAATGCCCATTCCGTACAGCCAAGTGGTAGTCATGGTGACTTATTACGCAGCCCAACTGGGCATTGCCCTTTCTGTCGTGGACAGCATGGCCACAACTACACCACCCTCGACCAATCTTCGTAATGATTTTGTTAGCTTAAGTCCCTCATCATCCCTGTCTTCGTCGTTTTCAAATCAATCTTCTTCCAGTTCGACAAGCAGCAGATTAATTAAGCCGACAAAAATTAAAGTAAATTAACGATGCTAGCTAGATCCATATTCCAGATAAACAGCATACTACTTAGCTGGGACAGCTCTGTTGACGGTTCATTCATCAGGCCCAATCCAATAAGATTGAAAATTAAGAATATTAATTTGCCATAATAATGTTCTTGCGAGATTTTGTGCTTCAGTATAATTCAATTGATGTGAAATATGTGACACCAGGTTGCACAAATAACAACCATGCTAGCTGTAGGCTAAAATTAATCGAGAATATTAATTGGGTCGCCTATGTACAGTATTATGTATTCTCTTTACTAAATGGTCTCCGATTAAGGTCAAGAGAATTTGGATAATGGATATGTCCCTCTGTACTGATGCACAATATAATAGATTTTACCAATCAATACTATTCAGGGAGATCAAGGTTAGCACGATACCATTAATTTCTGGCATTTTGCAGGCCTTCCAGGATCTATTCAAAATATATTCATGCTACTCCACACCAATCGTTGCTTTTTCATACATTTATCAGGCTATAATTACTTTACAAGTGCAATAATATCAGAGAATACATGTTATGGAGGAAAGAATATCAGGACTTTCAACCCAACCTTAGATTTATAAAGGGCATTGTTGAATTGCCGTTGTCTAGGTGTGTTCTAGTGAATTTGATTGTGTAGATATTAATTTATTCGGGGATTTTAACATGTATACTTTATAATTTTCATTATTGAAACGTTTATATTTCATAAATGTAAAAGCATGTAGCTTGTGTAGCCAGTGATGTTTTACCTGGCTTAGGAAATTTTGAAACATAATTAGGCAGGCAAGTAGGATCCCAATTGTCATCATTTTCATTAACTATCTGCAACATTCTTTAGATCGACATTCAAGCGTTTTCTTGGACAATTAATCGAAGAATGACCAAAGCTCTAAATTTCCAAGATTGGAAGAATTAGGCTATAAATAATAAATAAAGTAAGCCGTGTTTAATATTTATCAACGTGGCGATGTTTGACCATGTATAGACTTTAGCTAGTCGTACCATACTTTATAGTTCATCAGGCTGTATCATCTCTTGACTTTGACATACCACTATCTCTGAAATGTTACAGTGTATATGTACATGTAGTTTTAGTTTATTCAATAGCTTCAATCAAGTTGAAATATCTGTACATTTCACTGTTAAATATAATGTATCCAAATTTTGTTTTTAAATTTAATTTGATTTGTAAGTATTCATATGGGATAGTAAATTAAGACTAGTTTTTATTTTGTAAAGTAACAATTTTTTTAATTTATACCAGGTGTGAAGTCAACTAAGATGTTTCAATGAGTTTTTTATTTACGCTTTGAAATTCCAATTTCCAGAAACAATTGTGCCCAGAAGACAAAAGTTTTGAGATTCCCAAATTACAATCAACTAGCGTTATCTTTAGAAGAAGTTGTAAATGGAATTGATCAAGTAGCTAAATTGAACGCGTATCTGCAGGTATTTTTAACTCGTTTTGTATTTATTGAAGTACTTTACACACAATTAATGTGAAATTTATAACTGATATGATTAGACCCTGTATTTTAGGATCTTCATAATGTTAACCTAAACTTAAAAGCTTTAAGTTTTTTGTATGTTTAGCCAACATTAAAAGGATTTATTATCTATCAAGGATAAAAATCTCACTTCCTTAATATTGATTTATCAACTGAAAGTTTTACTTCCTATTGTGATTTTTGGATATAAAACATGTTTCCACCATGTTATGCAAGAATATTATCAACTAGCACGTAAAGTAATGATGGATTAGTAATTGTTTCTTTAAAATTTTGTGATAAATGTTAGAATTGAATGTTTGTTAATCACATTAAAAAGTAAGAGAAATCTAATTTAGACCTCATTCATGATATCTACTTATAAAATTGTATTGTTCATTATTTTCAACTAGCACAAGTGCCTTTCTCCTAATATGCTTGTATCAATTTTATACAGGTATGTATACAAAACGTCAAATAGCATATGTAGTCAAAGTCAACAATTCTGGGGTAAAGGTAATTTTTTTTTAATTTTTCAGATTCTACTTTATAAACACATGTATGGGAGTGATTTTTGTTATTGTGAAAGTTTGTCTATCCATCTTAGAGATAAGCAATTAACTGCAAACAGTTTTTCAGATTAAATCAACTGTTTATTTAAAAGAAATATTAAGATGATTGCTGGATCCGTTAGGCATGCCATGTTATCCAATTTTTTTTGCTAAAAAATTACCAAATCCTTAATATCTGGTTATAATCAATGTTATTGCGCTACCTGTTGTTGATTCACATTCAAAAGAACATGAACTAAGTTGTATTATCCAGTGTTTTAAATTTTCAAAATGTATATGTATAGGGCAGGGACTTTTCCGTATCGAATTTTTATTCTGATAATTTTTAATATAAAGCAACATGGAAGCAAAAATTTTACAATATAACTTCTACCTTCTATTTTCTGGAAATATTAAAGCTCCAAGCTCCTTATACAAGCGCCAAGTAGTTTGTACTTGGAGCATAATTTAGCATTAATGAATATGGGATAAACCAGGTCCTTTTGCCATGTTTGAATTTAATATTTCACATTATCTGTACTTTACAAAAGAATTATTTTAAATTATTAAAAATGGGATTCGGTTGGAAATAATTCAATCACTTTAAACAATTCTATTGACAAATATTTATTAAAATTATTACACTAAGTTGTTTACATGATGTATTGGAATTTGAAAAAATTCCAAATCCTAAAATGTTCCATTTGACCCAACCGACACTTTGGTAATTGATTGGCCCAGTGATCGGTGTGTTCCATGCTGATAAGAATCAGCAAATTAGGCCATTTCGTCAAGTTAAATGTCCAAAAATCTCAGAAGTCAGTAAGAGATATAATGATAATAATTTACATCATTTTGCTGATAAATAAAAAAACAAAATCACTTAACCCATTTAATCACGCAATCCCTTAAAACCGCTTGATAAAAACATGCTACCTCCCGAGCAAAGGTATCTTACTTCGACCACTAAGAATAACGCCTCTGCTTCGGAGCCTCCGGACTGCTTCTCTCAAATGTTTTGGCTGTAGAGGGCCCAATTCTCCCCACTGCTCCATTACATCAATGGCTGAAATTGATAAGTTTAAACATTTTATCAAAAATAACAAGTTTCGGCAAATTCCAATTAATCATTCATTACCTTCTTCAACAACTTCTCCCACAAATACCTTTGCTATTCCTGACATTGCTATAACTACGTTCTGAGAAACTGAGCATCCAGTAATGGACTGCATAAGCTACAGGGAAAACCAATGATAATCTTATGACATTTTTTCACTTTTTTAGAAACAGTCTAACAGAATTCAAATTCACCAATTAAAACTTGATTATTCAAATTGAAAGACATACTCTAAATTTTATGCTCTTTTTATAATTTTTAAAATTCTCGAAAAAAATGTACAATCAGACTGTGATATCTTTTATTATTTTAGTAACCGAATTGGGTGTACTTTACAAATCAACACTAGATTACCCTTTTAATGGCTGCCTTTGGAAATGCCGATCTTCTATACATCTCATAACGGTTTAACTGTTCTTCAGAAAAGTTTGAAACAAGTACCCTGAAAGACAGGGATATATTCTTTAGTTATAATATACCTGAAAAGATCAAGTCAGAGAGAGAGAAGTTGTATTAAGGGGTCTGTGCCCCTTCTAACATCTGGGAATATAGAGATGTTTCGTATTTTGACATAGAATTTGTTCAGGTTAATTGATTAGTACAGTGGTTAAGATTCTCAAGTAAGGTTATTGTTATTGTCCCAGTGTCAGCCTCCCAAAAGGGCGAGGAAAAAGCCCGCCCTTTAGTGAGGCAGCATCAGTAGAAAAGATCAAGTCACATATTTCAACCATTCTAACTCTTTTTGTTCTCCAAACTCATCAAATATTACTTACATGATCAGTGATGCATGCACATAAATTTATGGTGTATAGAATGAAGTTATACTAAAATATGTGAATCAAAACTGCAATGTTCATCCAATCTGCACATCCCTGATAGCACAATTTTGCAGTTTGGGGATTCCACTATTAAGTTCTTCTTATTCAATTTTATAAAGAAGAGCTAGTGAGCTCAATTATTAAAAAAAACTTGATAAAGCAAGAGAAGTGGTAGTCTACACATTATAATGTGTACAAAGATTATGCAGGCTTTTAAATGATGGACAGCGCCTTCATTTTGTCAAGCAAGATTGGATAAGTGGCTAAACGCTCTTACGTTGCATCTAGTAGATGGAAGTTCGACGTTTTCCAAGGAAACAAATAAAGCACATGTCAGGATGTGTCCTCGGGAAGGGGGTACAGGGAACCTTCATGTGCATGCTGGACTTTAATTCTCTCGATCGCTCATGGAAAGCATCAGTCGCTTGTAGTCAGTGAGTGCATATGACTAGACTAGAACAGCTGTTCTTTTATTTCGTGGCAAATTTAAATCCAATGGGTGTTAACTACACCCATCACTCAATTGAATGCTGACCCCTAAAGACCGGCGAGCACCCCACCAGAGGACATGCGCCTCCCGTGATTCACTTGTCTCCACGGAACATGGCCGAGTATTATGTGGTTATTTTTTGCATTCCTCTGAATCACGAGGTTTTATATATCATTACATGTAGGCCTACAGTATATATACCCATATACTTATTCGCCATACTGCATTTTTTCTCGTTCCTCTTCTTCCATTTCTCTTTTGCTTTTCCCTTGCGTTTGCTGTTGATTCTCTGGTTGTTCAGATTCTATTTCATTGTTAATTTTCATTGAGTCAATTTCAACTGCATGCGGTGCATTAGCCGGGCTGGAATTCGTCTTTTCCGGCGAATTCCTTTTAGAATTTAAATCACTGCAATGTGGAGAGTTACTCAACGAGCGAGATCCGTTGATTAAGCCTAGTCCAATGTCCGATTCGGATAAATCAAGTTTCTCGTCAGATACATAATTCGAATCATCCGAACTTGCGAGATTCATGTTTAATTCATCCGACATTATTGAAAAACTAACTTAATCTTCTGAATATTTGCATTCTTTTCGAGTTTCTTGAATATCCACGAACTCCTTACCGTAAACATTACAACAGGAAGCGGCCATGACAGTTTATGACGGATTTCCGTAAATTTCGAATTGCACGTGCCCTTAAACTGGCTTCATATTTCTTCATGAAATATCGTTAGATTACAGTGTACGAGAAATTTGAATTGGAAATGTAAAATAGTTTTTAAATATTTTTTCAATGAGCCTAAAATACTTATTTGTAAAATATATGGAAATTGCTTATGCATAATTTTATAAGATGTTAAAAATGCTACAGATGGGGTGATGTGTGACGTAGTAGGAAACAAGAATTAAATAAACCAATAGTTAGACATGTATTATGTCACATGACCAAACGGTTCTGCCCACGATTTTGGAGTGCTTTGGCCTTTTGTGTAGATCAATAATAAAATTTATTTCATAAGTCGAAATATCTGAAGCGTCCGGCAAATTATTCGACGTTTTTTAGACACTAAGTGCTTCCTGTCATATTCTAATATTTAAGAATTATAGGAAAATAGACATACAAAGGGATTATTTCGTCGAGAAACAGAAAGATCTGTGATATCACTCCGCTTCACCAGCTGTCCATTTCGTTGAAATCGAAAATGTGGTTCGATTTTGGATGTTCCGTTTTCTCTGTCCTTCGAAGTATTTTGTCTTCCGTTTGACGCGATTAATAGACTATTTATCAGTTGGAGCGTGTACATATGTATATGTGGTATAATTCGTCGTCCAATAGTATCGTTTATTTGCGAATACGTTGAAAGTAAGTGAGCCTTTTTATGTTACCTTTCCTCTTTAGTTTCTAATACGATGAATACTGTATGAGCAAGCTTAATTTAGCCCAATTACCGAAACTACAGTTTCCTTTTCAGCTAACGATATTTCGAAATCGAATACGATTCCCGATGATTTCTATGCATTTTCCTGTTGTTGTTTGTTGACATTAAAATGTGTCTTAGCGAAATAGCTTGGGATTGTCTTAGCACCTTGTCTGGGTTTCTCCCACATACTGTATCTTTGCTGCCTTTGCTTCGTATTGTGTACTACTGTATGCCATGGTAGATATTTCCAAGATTGCGTGAATATTTTTTAAATGCATGATAAGTGTACGTGTTAGAAAACAGATACGTCGTATTCATGTAAATTTATGCCTATTGTTACTTATGAATTTTCATAACATCGCATATAATAACTGCATACAGGATCTTGGACATCCTAGCATATGTATATTGTTTACCCGAATCATTTATGCGCCTACATATATTTGGTAATATCGGGTATTGGGCGACCGAACAAATTAAGTTTCTAAGTTTATTCCATTTTATGTCGAGGCGGTCGATCGAGTTTTATCCTTGACAGCTGTCCGAAGGTAAACCTGGTCAGTGTCTACCGGTTTCTTTTTACCAAAAAACGCTGATTTTTTATTCCTATAATCATCAATTTTGATTTTTGAGGATATAGCGACTTAGTTGTGGTTAAACAAACGTGCTATAATACCAATAATAAGATATTTCATATCATTGCACTACATGAAATAACTATACTGATATCTATCAAGCATTTAACCTATTTATTTGCTAAGCTTTCCCAGCTTTATCCATTCGGATGCAAGAACTACACCTTTTGCAATACGGGTCATATCCGTATCCGTCTTACCTTGTTTGGATTAATACGAGTCTGCAGGTACCATTAACACTGCAAAAACCTTTGGGTGAGGTAAAATAGCGTCAATAATCCAACTCATGATTATGTCAAACTACACTAACATTGGCTGGATAACTAAGTAGGTAAAACTATACAATGTCAAAAATGGCCAATTTTACCGAAATACATCTTGGACAAGACATCTGCTTTCTATATATGTACACGACATAATGTGTACAGTTGTTGGTCTGAGTATGCGAAAATGTTTTGGCACTGCTTTTTAATTATGATTGATAGCAATAAAGGTACTAGTCAATGCATATTGGACGAGAACGTTAATTGAGTTATGAAGCTCGATTATCTCGTTAACGCAAGTGAATAATTTGACACACAAGGTGAAAACTTTAAATGAAAGGATGTGTATGGCAGGGCACTAGTTCTGATAGATTCCAATTGCCTCAACTAGATAGTGTTGTCATGCAAGTGAAGACTTGCAAAAAAACTATTCTCAGTGCATGCACATTTTGAGATTTTAAGCATGTCCATGTTTAATATTTTATATAAAATATAAAAAATTGCAGAGGATATTTGTGATGTGATTTTTGACATGGGTTTTGTGGCGAAGTAAAGGTTTCTAAAGACCTGCAAATGACCAATAGCATTGAATTTACCACATTATGAATTAGCTTGGTGAAAGGGCATCTAACGAAAGCCACCTTCTCCCATTCAAATATGATATCCATTGCTTTGTTTTAAATTTTACCAGTCACATCTCTACATGTAGTGAGAAGCTTGTTGGCAAAATAAAATTTGAAAGAATTTATTCCATGTTTGCAAATGACCGATACCTGTATTTCAGTGTAAACGTACCAAATAATGTAGGCTATGTACATGTAATCTCTGTCAAAATTGCGATAGTATTATCACTATCATTCATTGAATACCTTTTTGGTGCAAGCGGCAAGGAGACACAATTCTTTTAAAAAGGATTAATCGCGTAATTTAATTGCATATTCCACCCATCAAATGATTTCAAAGAGCATATTAAATAATATACATGTATTATAATACTAACTGGCATAGGACCAAAGATTATAATTATAAAGATAAAAAATTGGATTAAAACCATGTTGTCCGTTAAGCCTGATTGCAATGAATTGGCAAAAACTTAATTCAAGGTCAGTTAAGTAATTTTTGGAAACCGGATATGGTTTTAGTTATTCAATTTCAACACATGTTCAGTGTCTTCTTTTAAATCCTACACAGCTCGTTTTCTAAGATCGCAGAATGGTAAGAAAGAAGTCACGTTGAACATATGCATAAAAAGTACGTGTACTGGATTTTGTAATAATTTACTTTTAATTTCAACATACTGTACCAAGGTATCAAGATAAAATCTTATGTTACTAACTTGAAACCCTATTGGGAGTTGTTTTCTAAGACTAACCATACAAAAGAACCTAATATTTCACGAGAAATTGCGTTAAAAAGAAAGTTATTCAGCTTTTTTATTATGTAAATGACTCATTCAAGTCTTTTTTTAATTTTTTTATTAAAATAACTATCTGAAGGCTTCTTTGTCATATTACAAATTAGTTACACGTTTTTTTATTTTTGTTTTGTACAGGTGCCCTCTTTTTTTTATAAAAAAACTCCTTGTATTGGTACTATATTGCTTTTTTCCGTCTCTCCTTTTGTTCGTTTGGAAATATGGGACACGTGGTGAAATGTGTTAGATAAATTACATTTTCCATACAGCAGTACTCGATTGTGTTTTAACCTATATATCCATGTTGCCAAGGTGATGGTTTTCTATTGAATCGAGCAGCAAATATACCAAATATAACTGTTAAAATGCTACTGGCTTATATTTCATCTCATTTGGGAGATAATGTTTCATTATTCAATAAATCTTGTCGTGAAAAATATTAAACAGAACATTTTTTTGCTGAAAAATTATTGTTCTCTCCACCATTACCATGCTGAACATGAAAAAATCATTATTCAAAACGGGCTGAATTTGATGTTTGATAAACATTCACAAGATTGTTTCACTTCATAATCTCTATATATGGATAGTAATACACAGTTTTTATTTAGGGGCCTAGTGTATACACCGATGCCAGATACCATCATATAATTTGCAATAATTAAAAACTTCGGAAAATATTTGGATATAAACAAATAACTACGGCTTATTTTCCATCCAAGAAGAATGCAATATTATTAAACAGTAAATTTGCACTGGCTATGTCGATGGTAGCCCATAGGTATTAATAAAATGGGAACCCAGGACATAGGTAGCCCATAGGTATTAATAAAATGGGAACCCAGGACATCATTAAACCCGTTGATTGGAACACAACATATTCCGCAGTTAGTCACACGTGTAACGAATAAATGAATATTTTTTTTTTCAATGAGCTGCGATATAAGTCTTGGAAAACGGAAATCCTGTTTTCTATTCTATTCTATGATATGCTGGTTACATGTACGGTAAACCTACTACCATGACTATACCTACACGAACCGTATATTGGGAATCTCATAGCTGCATGTGTCACCTTGGTCATTAGCCCTCCACGTTCGCGACTTCGCTTGTACGCTGGATTAGACGTTATTTTTATTTCGCGGAATTAATTATATTTATAATACTGTTTACAAGCGATTGGCGTATTTCAAACACCCACGGTAATGAATCCAGGGTGGCCACAGGTCAGGGAAAAGTCAGGAAAAAAAATTGTGGTCAGGGAAATGTCAGGGAAATTTGTGAGTGGTCAGGGAAATTTTTCCAAATGAAAGCAAAATGC
>JAQGBX010003292.1:0-17721 GCA_034698745.1 Megaphyllum sjaelandicum
GTGCGCCACATTTTCTTTAAACATTGTTGCAAAACACTGTTTTGCAACATGTTGCCTTGGTGTGTACGCGCCTTAAGTTGTAAAATTATGTTAAGCTACATTACATATCACCCACATACATGTAAAATAACACATATTAGTATACATTTAGATAACATGGTTTACCTCAATAGGTAAGTAAAGCTTACCATGGCAATGCATTTGTTTTGTTTCATTAATTCGGAAAAAGCACTCAACTTCCCTGAGTTTTCCAGATTTTAAAATATTTTCCCTGACCAATGACAATGTCAAAAATTGACATATTTTGCTTAATCGACATAGGAAAATATTTTGTAAAATTTACTAATGACAATTTTGAAAATTTCAAAATAGCAGAAAAATTTTAATGATGTAAACAAATGTCCATGAATTCTTTTGTATTTAAATTTGAAAAATTTTGAATCTCAGAATTTTGTTCTCAGAAAACGTGTAAAAGTTTGCAATTTTGTCCTCAAAAAAGTGTAAAATTTTGCAAATTTGTACTCGAAAACAGTGAATAATTTTGAAATTTTGTCCTAAGAAAAAGTGGAAAAGTTTGCAAATGTGTACTCGACTACGTTAAATTTCCCCGACTTTTTTAACAATAAGTCAATCTACCCTGACTTCTCCAGACATTTCCAATTTCCCCGACTTTTAAGTTTTCCAGGTCTGGGGATACCCTGGTTTTGGCGTGAAACATTTCCAAATAGCACTGTAACTGCAATTTAGAGAATTTTTGTGGAATTGTGAAACTCGAATATTAACCTTCGATAATAAATAGGATTAATCATCAAATAAATAAGTTACCTATTGTTATTTACATTTTTACCTAAAACCAATATTTATACTAAAATGTCATTGAACGTTATTAACATTTATGAAATGTTACTACCTGTCATCTATTTGAGCCTTTCCAATAATAAATATTGCATACTCTCTTCTCGATTCTAGAAAATAGAGATTGCTGATACATTGAAATGACAGTGATATAATCTCCTAGCACTTCAGCTAAATAAACTAAAGTTTATTGTCCCTGCTTCTCTGCTGGAAGTTAGAGGTTTTAGGTAAATTGAATATTTTATAACAAACATAAATATTGCAAAACAGAAATACGACTTCTCTGGTGAGAATTCCCTGGATACCTCTGATGTTGTTTCAGTGTATCTGTTATCGTCGTATAACGACAGTAGACAGAATATGCGATTCGACTTGTCTCTTGGTAAAAAATAAACAGTTAAGGATTGCTTAAAAGTTGCCAAAGAATCCTATAAAGTCACTCTGGGTTTTGGCCAAACTTACTGAATGTAGAAGAAGATGCAACATAGCAAGGGAAAGACCACTGCCATTGGGACCCAATAATAAGACCAAAAAGAATTTCAACACAAATATCATATGAAATTTTCACAAGCCAGAAATCCAGGTCAACATCAGCTAAACCAGAAATTTTCAAATGACGAGACTTAATTAAACACAACTAACATCTTTATTTATACTGTTCGACTATTAAGCAATTATACGCCTTCAGCAACAGCTAGAAAAAAATAAACGATCATACAATTATAAATGAAAAAAAAAATACATCCATAAATTTGCCAGTTAACATTACGATCTAATGCTAAAACCGAATTTTGCTTACAATCCAATAAACCCTAAATGCTATCATCATCTAATTAACTTACAGTTAATTACTAAGATAATCAAAACTAACACAAAACCCTAAAAACGGTATAGAATTAATTTTAAAGAAACAATATAATACTTGGCAAAAGCATTATCGTATTTTTTAAAATTTATTCAGGGTTCCCTCAGAAATTTCATATTCAACTTCCCACACTTTTCCAGGTTTTTAAACAAATTTCCTTGACCAATGAAAATGCCAAAATTAACATACGCCAATATAATGTTATCCATGATATTGCAAAATCGAAACAGGAATATATGTTCAATATTTTGCAAAATTTACTAATGACAATTTTAGAAAAAATTCCAAATCAACATGGAAAATTTTACAAAATTAGCATGAAAATGTTGAACATTTTACAAATTTGTATTCTTAAAATGTGCCAAGTTTTCAAAGTTGTCCTTGGAAACTGTTGAAAATTTAAAAAAATCTTTTCTCGAAAACAGTAAAATTTTGCAAATTTGTGCCTGGAAATCTTGTACATTTTTCATACGAAATAAATTTTGCCCGTTTTGTGCTCGGAAACCGTGGACAATTTTGAAAATTTGCACATTTGTACAGGGAAAATTTTAAAAAGTTTGCAACATTAATTTTGGATCATGACAACATTAATACACCTTGAATGTTGAACTTCTGACTTTTTAAAAAATAAATCATTATTACCTGACTTTAACAGAGATTTTCAAGTTTTCTGACTTTTCCAGGTTTAGGATAACCCTGTTATTACACTCTGTCCCAGAATGATAGAACCACCCATAAATAATTACCTGTAGCACTAAGTGTTTACTTATAGATAAAACCTTATGTACAATTGATTTTAGAAGAAGAAAATATGCAAAAACAAAGTGGTTTGAGTATTAAAGTCTACACAATAAATGCAACAATGAAAAAAAATGGAAAAACATGAAAAATGCACTGTCCCATAATGATAGAACCAGACTGAACATTTGGAACATACATGGAAATGAGCTTGTGTAATCTAACTAAATTACGCCATGTGATTAATATAAATGTAACCATATCATCATATCATGTGCATTTTGTGCCTGTTATTGTTTTAGTCGAGTTTTTCAAATGGGACGTGGTGCAAAGCTGACTGAATTTGAACAGGGCTAAATAACTGATCTGCACAAACAGGAGCTCTCAGTCCATGAGATTGCAAGAAGAATAAGTCGCTCTCATAACTTTGTACTGAATTTTTTATGTTTAAATGGACATTATGGCCAGAAACAATCATCAGGAGGAAACCCCACCTTTACAAAAAGAGGAAAACGAAGCATTATCCACCAAATGAGCCACTATACACAAAGTGTTCGTAAAATAGCTGCCATGCCAAACATCCCTGCATCCAAATCAACTGTGCACAGGCTGCTTAAATCCACTGAGCATAGCCTATTCAACATGCTTAAGTAAGGTCCATATCAAACTTTGAATAAGAAACATATAGAGAAACGTGTTAAGTGGGCTAAATATCGCATTTATTGGAAAGATGAAGCCCTATTGCATTCATCACTGGTCGTCTGAATGCCATAGCATACCAGGGAATGTTAAACAGTCACCTAATACCATTTGCTGAAAAGATTGGTGGCCCATTCTTTCTTTACCATCAAGACAACAGTCCATTACATACAGCAAAGTCCACATGGGAGTGGTTTCTGGACAATGGATTACCTGTAATGGATTAGCCGCCTTATTCACCATTCATCATTTTCCTACACTGGTTCTATCATTATGGGACATTGCATTTTTCATGTTTTTCCATTTTTTTTCATTGTTGCATTAATTGTGTAGACTTTAATACTCAAACCACTTTGTTTTTGCATATTTTCTTCTGCTAAAATCAATTGTACGTAAGGTTTTATCTATAAGTAAACACTTGGTGCTACACGTGATTATTTATGGGTGGTTCATCATTCTGGGACAGAGTGTACATACATTGGTGTATCAAATAAAAATAAAACACATAAGGGATGGGGAATTTAATTCTCTTTAAAATCCAATTTCCAAGTCATTACATTGTAGATTAGAAATGTCTAAATAAATAGAAAATTCAGGAAAACACGTTTCACTTCTTTCCACCACCTAACGTCACAAAGTAAACTCCACCCCATTTTTTTAAAAAAAACATAACTAAAGTATGATTTTCGTTAATATATCCACCATATACCTGATGTATTTAAAACATTAAAAGGATTGATTACGAGACCAACACTGACCCATCATCAATAATTGTTTCTTATTTTTTATTTCATAAAATGCAAAAAAGCACCAAACTCATATCCAACAAAATCTTTTTGTTCAGGGAAGTCACCGAAACTAATTTTTTTACCCCTAATTTTTTGCACCATCCAATAATCCTTATACTAAAACATTTATTAGCTCACCCCGCAAAAAAAAAACTCGACTTGCTCAATAAACTTTCAAATTTGATAATTTTCTCCAAATCAGAACCTACATGTAAAATGGATCAAAATTAGAATATAGTACCACTTCTTGCTACTTATTCGCAAAATGCATGAAAAATGAGAAACTGCGGAGCATATAAGACGCTGCATTTTCAGCCTGCAAGCAATCATTCTTCTGTATAGTATAGGAAAATAGACGGTAACATTTCCTCCCATATAAAGCTGTTAAGTTTGGTATTATAATAATGTAGTCAAGTGCGCGAGCGTGTATATGCTTGGCTGCCCGGCCATGACTCCTTTTGTCAAAATAGACGAAAATGATAGTAATTTAATGAATACGGATATTAGACGTGCTGCGTTTAACTCCACGGGGGTATTCAAAGGTCTTCCTCTTACAATAAGTTATGCAAAAGGATGCTGGAGGGAGGTTTATCTTCGAGATAAAACAGATCTGCTCCTCACATTTCACGACTCGTGACTTTATTGGAGGAGTGAATATCATCGTGTTTTTTTTTTCCCTTTCGTTCATCGAAATTTCCTATTAGAAAACATCGCTATTTAATGTTATAATAAAATGGTAGGACGTTAAGAAAAATGGACGTAACCGCAGGACACCGAGCGCGCTGAAGCATGCAGATTATTGCGAAACAAGCAAGAAGTGCTTCGCAGATTGCTAAAAAAAAATGCAATTTCGCAACTGTCGCGAGGATCCACCCATCACAAAATTTATATGATTCCTGTTTTTTGAGAGAGTCGAATACAACGCGGCGCATATTAACGCATCACATGGCAAAAAAGACGCTCGAGGTCACATTAAAAACTCGTGCAAAAGTGCGAGGCTTAGTTTGCTCCGAGTCTGAACACTTTCTTTTAATCTTGATTAAAGATAATATTGGGCATGCTTCTATGTCCATTGCCCTTACCGTGAAGGGCCACCAAATTTACAGTCGAGAAAATGTGAAAAACAATTCTAACGATGAATATTGAACGTCGAAAAATGCAAGTATAGTTTCTACAGTATTAAAATGTGGTCATTAATCTTTCCATAGTAAATTGGAGAGATTTTCTATCGACGCAATTACACTCGTACATGTTTAGTTCAGCTCAGCGCATCGGTTTGATTTAAATACAGTATTGGTTTATTAAACTTATACAGTTTCCTTTTAATGCTTAACTGTTGTCTCGAATTTTTAGTCGAGACACAATTCACACCATTGCAATGTTTTAGTTGTGAAAACGAATTCCTAGTTGGTTGAATAGCTGCTATCGTCCTGAAAATTTATAGTTCTGTTTAGATGTACAACTGCTATGGTGTAAAGTAAAAACTGAAATGTTTAACACAGCAATTTGAACGTTTTATTTTAGGTTGGATCAAATCACTGCGCCCAATATTTGAATTTTTACACATGCAATCACGTGCATTTTCTTATTTTAATTAATTACCGAGACTTTTCATACATTTGGATGTTTCTTCCAAAATTTAAACTTTTTAGTTCAAATTACTGGGTTACAGCAGCTATCCAGCTTAATATCACTTCGTTTTCACAATGAGAACATAGCAATCACATATCTACATGGGTACTTCAGAATGGATGATACTGATCAGGATTTCGTGAACTCAAATATTAAAAAAAAAGAATTACCTTTAAAAATAACATTAAAAATTGAAGGGTTCAATGTAATGAACCTTTGAAATTTTCAAAGAACCTTTAAAAGTGTTCAGTGTTTTGAACCTTATTATACTGTGTATTTCGAACCTTTTAGAAGGTTTTTTTAAAAAAAAACTTTTTTGGGTTTCTTCGTAGTGCCTAAAAAGGTTCTTCTGGTGTAGCAAGGGAAAGAACCTCAAAAAGTTCTATTTGGTATAACCTTTTTTAGTAGTTATTAAGCCTATACAATATATTGGAAATTAAGTGTTTCAAATGCGTCCAAGATTTTAAAAATCGCAGACGTAACCTTAAGCGTGTACAAGTGTACATGTACATGAACTGCGGGTTTGGGTAAAATGCTAAATCGCATGGCATATAAAGCAATATAAATGAAATTTCCGTTGTGGAAAGATAATCTAATAATCATTTACGCTTCATTGAAAACGTGTGGAGATTAAAGCGCCAGGCGAGGAAAATCCATTGCTATTTCTAATTAAAAGTTGCTTTTGTCACCATATAATCATCACCTTGATAATCTGAGCAGTATGCCGAGCACGATTTAACCTTAAGTGAACAACGCCGGCAACGATTTGGGTTTCTAACAAATTGGTTACCACGCGAAAATAGGAAAAATGAACAAACTAATTTGTCAACAGACGCAAGACGCTTTGTCAGACTATACAATGATAAATTAGTTTCACAGGCCCATAGACCGACCATCACTGCAACATTTCACTTAAAAGCAAGCAACCAGAAAAAAACATAACTTTTTTCTTCGTTCGCAATTGAAGAAGCTTCGTGTCAATATCATTTTTCAAATGTATAAAAATAGGACTTGCTGGCATTGACTGTTTTCATACAGCTCAATGTTTACGCGAGGCTTCGTGAGATGTTTACGCAAACAAAATCCGGAAAGTCCAAATGGAATTTTTTGTCACACCATTCATTGATTTGTATAATCGGCAATTTAACTTTTTTAACGGTTAATTTAATGGCAGCACTAGAATATTACTTTCTTTTGTTTTCAAACACCATTCTTTGGTAAACTTTATCCCTTAAAAAATGAAGATGAAATCAGTCAAGAATACAAACTTGAAATTCCCAGGAAAGAAATGAATGGAAATTGATAGGGGTACTTAGTACAGAGCAGGATATAAATACCCTAGAGTAGTGTAGATGTGCCAATTACCCAAAAAATGGGGGAAAAGAATCATTTAAAAATGTGCAAAAAGTGTTTGGGAGGACCAAATCCGCCTTACATTTACTCTGAACTCTTGTTAATTTGCCCCACTACGGATTCTGTCATGTATGCCAATGACAAATCAAGATAGATGAGCATATCTAGTAACAAAGGCTAGACAAGTAAGTCCACTAATTGAGCATGTTGATAGTTTTCTACCCTGCAGAGTCACCAAAAGTCCCCCTCTTACTGTTGCCAAAATATTTCTCTTATAGCGAAAGGCAAAATAAGCCAAATAGAAATATCGCACCAATTTAATTTCTAAATATAAAATATTATAGGATTAAAGAAAATAACACTACAATTTATCCAAAAGTAGTTCATACACAGATTTAGAAACTTATTATGTGATGTCTGAACTAGGTTGAACAATTTCACACTCGCTCACTACTTAAATAAGTGATTGACAAAGAAATCCAAAATAGACTAAATGTGGTTTCATTACAACTGCAAATAATTACATTTAGTCTTCATGAATCTACAATTTAACCCTAGATGTAAAAAATTAGAAAGTATCAATATTTCATCCTATTCAAAATGACATCGACTTTACCAACCTGACAATTACATTTAATAAAACACGTTCGCAATTTATGAATGAGCTAGACACAATGATATCGAAATAAATATAAACGTTATTTCAAAAATATTTCCTTGAACAATCATCGTGTCATTACGTTTCAAAAGTTGTCTCATCACGGATCCAAACAAAGAACCACACAATTAAATACAAACTTACTAAGAATCCTATTAGCAGGAGAAATTAAAAAGATCTTTTAAATGAAGATTTAGAAAAAAGGAAAAGCAACCACGGAGTGAGCTAGGATACTTCAGTAATTTGATCTCGCTGAAAAACAGGAATAAGTCCTTGGGAGGGATAGGGATAAAAAAAGTCCAAAGCTATTGCCATGTTGGTCTCCAAAGCCTCCTATAATTGCCAAAGAGGCAAATAATTGGAATATATCCAGGAATAGGGCTTTTTGTGGGAAAGCTGACAGAGGGAGATGGATTATACTTGTTGATGAACAAGAAGAAAACTCCATCATTTCTCCCTTCCCTTAATTCTCTATCTCTTCTCAATTTTAGCTATCAAACCCTTGCATAGCGCGTCTTTAAATCCCTCCCTTTATTCCGATAAGCTTTTAGTCCTGACAATTCAGCCATTTTCCCCATTTTTAAGCACGGCGGCAAAAAAAGCCTCCATTGGACGGTTTCCAAAAGCAAAGACCAGTAGGCTTGACATGTAGAAGTATCGTTGCAAAAGACAACAGCAATTTGTAAACGCTATTGGATCAATGCATCTTAGATAAATACAGTCATTTACAAACAAAAGATTATACTGTATTACAGCTAAACTCGTACTGCGTTAATCGACTGCAAATATTGTCGAGAAATCGAAAATCAACTTTGCGGTCATTTAAAAAATAATGATTTAATAAATCTTCTTATACCAATTTAACGCTGCACCGTAAACTGATATCTATTGAAATCTTACTAAGTTACTGATGGGTGACAATTACTCTGCCTCCTGACTACAGTATAAGCATGTGTTGTGCAATGAAGGCCATTACAGAAGGTAAAAACGAAAGCAATATAGGAACCTTTATGATGATGGTTTGAAACTACACAAAATTAAACCATACAATTTGTCACTGAAACCTAGTGATGATAACAATTTATCGTCCCCTTAAGGAATCACTGAAGAATTGTTACAAATGGCTAATAACACAGATATTTTATTTTGGAAATGCTTGTTAAACGATATTTCAAAAAAGTCGACACATGAATGTTCACAATTACCAAAACTGAAGAATAAAATTCAATTTCTAAAAAATTCCAACCTAGGCATAAAAACAGCATCTGAATTTCCAAAAGAATTGCGCGCCTTAAGGTTACAATATGGAGGAATATCGTATATAATCAGCTTTTTGCAAAATTTATGATGTTTGGAAGTTTACGTAGGCTTACAATAAAACGTGAGATCCAATTTCAGATCTTGTTTTGCAATAACTATCTTTTCAGGCAATCACATTTATTTCTAAGCACTAGCTGCGGAAGGGACCGAAAGTATCTCTAATAACATTAAATATGAATTTGATGAACTGTCCAGAGGAACGAAATCGTATTTTGTAAAAAAAAATCGTGACAGGGTGTATCCCCAGTGACAGTGTTTTGACAAAATTTTGACATTCTACGACAAGGATGATACAGAAATCTTGCAGGTTTCATTCGGGGAGAGACAATCAGATTATTGTGAAAGAATAAGGCAAAGACCTGGTAGGCAAAGGCCTACCTGTATATAAGTGCTCAAGTTCAAATGGGATGAGAACAAAGTTTTCTAAAATTATCCATCTTACGATTGGCATAGGGAGAGAACGTTATGTCTGATCTAAAACATAGATGGCATTTACTTCCCATGGCGCCACGCAGACATCTGGTGGTGACAAATGAAGACAAATGAGTTCTTCCAAGTGTTCGCGTCAATTCAAGTAGCCAAATATCACCCAGTTACACCGTTGTTTTTATTGATCAGATCGAACATAGAAAATATATGCATTTAGTGAAAAATCAAATTACACTAATCACGATGATCATCATCATCATAAGTATATATTTAACACGCCATTTTAATTTCAATAAATACGACCAATAGTATTGAAATTATTACTTCTAGCACTGAAATTTCTGTATATTATTTTCCAAATATTACCAGCTCTTGGTTTGCAATCAGCAGCAGGCATCTTTCAGCACACCCAAGCAATTTATCAAACTTCATTCAAATAGTATAAAATTTATATTTGGATTGAAAAAAAAATTATAATTCGGCTTTTATCAACATCGAAGTTATCTGTAAAAAATCCATTATCCCTACTCTGATGGAAACCTCTTCAATTAAGGTCAAATTAAACCTAAAAAGATCGTCAGAGAATTTTCAGGACAAAAAAATCTTTCTAGATGCTTCAGATTAATGTCCCAAATTTCAAGGGAAAACAGTTCATTAAGGTGGTATTTATCATGCGAAATCACTTAATGGATGTTCGTTCAATAGAAAAAGATTATTGGATAAATTCTAGATTTAAATGAACAGCGGTCTCCAGCTTACTAAGGCAGAGACGTTGCCTAAATTTCAAAGATAAATACAAGGAATACGGATTATACGGGTGCCTTCATCAAAATTCCAACATTGGGTTAAATTACATCACTGCGAGTTCAATTAAGTTTAATGCGCGTCCAGAGACATGTTTTGTATATGAGAATAGGCCTGAATAATACATGTATGTAGGAAAAAAGAAATCACATTTACAGCCCCGAGAACCTCTCCTCGATCGTTGGCTCTTTGCTTCACATTTATGATGCAAAATATTCTTTGCCCTTAAAAACCGACATACTCAACATAAAACGCAATTTTTTAATTGCTCGTGTATAATGTACAAGATGCATGTCTGATTTATGCTCCAATAAATTCAAATATTAACATCGATAGGAATTGAAATGACTGAATGATACAGTTATTAAATGACTAGGAACCAAATACTGTAAAGAATTTAAACTTGATTAAAAATATATTTTAAGTTTAGCTTATCTTAATAAGTTTATATACTGTATATGGACGATAGGCTCAATCAAGTTATGTAAAACTGGATATCGACTTTCCTTGGATTTTCAAGTTTCACTATAAGAGCTAGAAGTCATAGTGGTGCCACCTATCACCAAATGTTTGATCTATTTCAAATACAATTAATCGAGCAAATGGATATTTATTTATCGGAGTGGAACTATAAACCGAATCTCAAATTTAAGATGTTCGTTTTGTTTTGAAGACCCAAATCCCTGAAAAAACACTGGTGTTATCTGGGGTAAAACAGCTGTCAGATTGACGCGCTGTTTTCTATGTAGCCAGGTTAAAATAACACTTAAATCAAACCAATCTTCAGATTGTAACAGTGGCACACAGTAGCCGATTCGGGTGCACAAAATCACTGGAAAAACATTTCCGAGACTGGTTTTTATTGGTTAAACGCAGAATCACGGTGTAGGTCCACGATAATTAAACTAACGGTAGCGTGTATTGCCAACTGAGACCAGTCAACAGGGACAATAAACAACAAAGTTTATTGTTCATTGTTACACCAGGCAATGAGTTCAATTTACCCGGAGGACAGGTATGAAGTTAATAACAAAAGGGATGCTTGTAAGTTTAGGCCTGCTTTTTTACGTGGAAATTCAAAATCATCCATTTTTTTCTTACACGACTCGCAGTTATAAATTATCAACGCTACACTGGGACTAGAGGAAAATAATTGAAAAACTTGAGACTACTAAAAAATGTTGCACCCACCGAAATATTTTTCATCGGTTTTTATGGATTAGGGCGTCTGGGTATTAAGAAAAAAAAAACCGCACAAAATAATGAAATATTGCGATAGGATAGGGCTTGGATGGAACATGTTTTATACATCTCAAGAGGTTGATAAAAAAGGTTTAAAGTTGTACAAGTTCAGAGGTTCGTTCGTGCAGGATATGCGTGAAGAAAATGTTCCAATAAACTTTACTTCGAATATCATTCATCTTTTAAAACAAAAATAGTTATGTTCACCTTAAATTCGGCAAGAGTCACTGTGGTTTTCAGGGGGAATCACAGTAATACATACATGTACGTGTAAGTACCTACTGGCGGTTGGAGATCGAAATTATGTTACATCAAAGGATGAGAAGGTAAAACCGTAATCGAGTATCAGACATGTATAGCAATCGGAATAAATGGCAAAATTTGGTTATTTATGCTACTTTCCTTTACCTCTGAAAGAAACGTGCTAAAACTGTCTAAGTCTGTCTTGAATTTTTTCTCCAAAAATTTTAAAATCGAAAATTATTTGTTCCGGCATCCCCTAAAATTCGAAGGGGTCTTCCCTTAATTTGTAATTTCCGACAACAGAAATAACTCCATTTGCTCGGTCATAATTAATACGTGAAAGCGAGCATATCGTCCGACGTTTCTTTTAGCACCGTCAAAATTGGGGGACGAAAGTAACAAAAGGGTTGAACGTCCCCCCCCTTCGTTCAGGTTGAATAAATAATCATTCATAATTATTAATAAAAGGGAGTAAAAGCGAATTTGTATTCAAATTGCAGTTTGCAGACCCAAGAGGCTCGAGTCGCTGGCCAAAATCCATAATTGCCATCTGTACACCAAGATGGAGAGCAAAGGGTTGTGCAATTCCACGTAACCCCCCTTTTACCAAATTCCCCTCTGGTTTCACCGGCTGGCTCCATGAGGTGGCCACATTCGTACGTCATTAAGAACGAATTAGCGTAGAGAGACAGGCAAACTCACTAAGGGCTAATCTCAAAGTAGGGGGAACAAGAACCAAAAAAACCCTGCGCAACGTGTTACCGGGGAACCCAATTTGGACCGCTGCTCAAAATTTACATCCCAGCGCGCATTGTAATGCAATTTTGCTAAGGTTCACGCTGTGACAATAGCGCAACTCAGAGAGAAGCTCTGCGAAATTTGGTGGTCGTGAAGTCACGCGTGCAAAAGGAATGCATCCGTTTTCCTGTCGACTTTGGGATCATCCATAAAGGACGTCTTGTATTTTTCCAGGTTTTTAGACACCCATCCCCCTTTCCTGTTTATGTAACCCCCCTCCCCCCACATGTCCCGTCCAATTTTGAAAACAGATTGTCGATTACATAAGCAATTTTTAATATGTTCTTTATAAATGTTTACATTGAAAATATTACCATTAGTGAACCACAGACCTACAGAACATTATAGGGAACAGAGGAATTTCCCCTAAAAAATAACAAACCACCCAGATTTAAAGGCCAAAATGAACTCTTCCACCATACAGGGGCAGTAATGTATTTAATAGCTGATGCAGGCTTTGTAAGCTGAAGAAATCAGCAAATTTGCCTATGAATTGACTAGCAAGAAAATAAAAACCAAGGCAAACAATTTATCATCTAAAACTGATGACAGTTTAAGCACAAGTTGACATCCGACGTCCACTTTCCTTGAACCCCCTGTCCGCCTGTGTCCCATTTTAAAATACCCCATCCATCCCCTTGCCGGACGTCTTTTATGGATGGCCCCTTTGCGCACGTGATTTGTCGATTGCCAAAGTCAAACATCTTTCTGAATACCCCCTTATGTAGCTCCTTTGTTTATGTTGAACATTGAAACAACTCTTTAAAGAAAGAAGAAAGATTACTCCTATTTTTAACGAAATGAATATATTTGCGAAATTTATATTTCTCCGAGGAGAAGTATTAGTTGTTCTCGCAGGTGTTGTTTTCAGAAAAATAAATTATTTGCGGAAATTTTCTAGAAATAAGTAATAGTCATAACGAGTCGTCATTTCAAATTAATTTTTCCAATTACTTTTCTAAGAAATTAACGAGAAAGTTGGTTATTATGCAACAACAGTGTAAGAGGGACGTACATGCACATGTATTATTGTTCTTGAGGGAAAATAAGTGTTTTCATCTTGCTTTCAACATGTCCTTCAAAGTTCTAACCACCGCAGGTATTATCATCGTAGTTAATGTCCATGTTAATCAGAATGAATTGCTCGTTTAAAACAACGATTGAGACTCGTGTAACTCAATGTCCAGCCAGAGGACGACAGAAGCTAGAGCTCAAGAATGGAAGATTAACGGGCACATCGGTAATTCTATATGCAGACTGGGAGTTCATGTCAATAGACTGAATATATTAAAACCAATATATTCATCACTGTCTGCACTTTAGGCCAACAAACGTATTTGCATAAAAGTTTCAGCGAACGACAAATATCGATCCCCAGCACAAACGTCAACTTTTATTGTTGTTGTTTTTACATCTGAGAAGGACAGGACCTAGGCGCGTGTCACGTGACACCTGCTGTTACCCAAAATTGGTCACCACGGTAGTGCAGGACGTGCATGGCTAATCTGGTTTAATTTTAATTATAGAGCGTTGCTCTCACCCAACCAAATGTTCCCGTGCATTAAGCATAAGTCACGATCTAAATGGCAACACTATGCTTCAAATAGAAACACGAACTGCACGTTTGTCTTTAATGAAAATTGATATCACGATTTAATTGCGCAAATATTTTTCCAATAAAACGTTCACGGAGTTTATTGCCTCTATGCTAGGTATATAGGACAGCGTTATTTTACACAATATCTTTGCAACAAGATCAAGATCCTGATTTATAATCGATGCCTTTGAAGTAGTACTCTTCTAAAATGTCAAAAAGCATTTTTTTTTAAAGTTTTAAAATAATTAAATAAATTTGGCAAAATCTCAAAACCGTCTTCTAAAACGGTTGTACTTGAATTTCTCACCTCAACTGTTTGCATTCTTTCGAATTTATATATTTAAAAAAAATTTAAAACGAGTTTCAAAACTTAATAAAAACAAATATGATAATCTAGGCAAAGATAAAAAAAGATCTTGTGCATACATTGTAAAATAGCATTTTCCTATTCCCAACATTAAGTATAGTGATTTTTGTCCATTGTTGCAACCTCTTTTCTTGGTAGTTTTCATAACGACATTACCATATCACACGCCCTCTTAGTTTCCTGACTTAAATGATACATTCATTACACAATACGAACACTTTATTAACCGCAACAAAAATTCCGAGCAATTACACAATAGCTCGCGTGTAATCTGCGTGCAAGCCATTGTATCATTGGTTGGGCCTTATAAAATGCCGACAGTTTTTTTATCAATTGGCGTATACCATTCTGAAAAAAATGACGGTTTGATAAAACCATTATTGCTATGTTTTTTTAAAATTAATGAGTCATCAAGATGATAAGAGCTATTAATAAGCATGCTTCCTTCTATAATTGCGCATTGTGTATATGCTTTTCTTTATTGAGCGAACAAAATGAATTTGCCATTAAGAAGCTGACCAATGGCAGGGCATGCAAGCGCGTGTGTGTCGCACATAAATTCAGCCAATTTTTAATCGAAAAGATGGTTTATGTGATTTGATCCACTTATTTTTACAAATCGCTATAACCACGCGAGCCATATTTTAAACTTTGTTGTTTTTCATGTTTTTTTTTTTGCGATGCATGCCTCGCATTTTATGGTCCATGCGTATACGGTTTTAGAATAAAATACAATGTAGTATACATTTCAGTCAGTTATCTTCCACTGCAGTGATTGCGAGCAGCATAGGCATTCGATAAAGTTGACCATGCTTATTTTAGACAATGTTTTATTAAAATATTACTTCGCACTGCATGCATTCGCGATACACGAATTGCCCTAATGTGTTGCACGGTTTAATTTAGCCATAAATATTATAGGGTGACAGAAGGAGTCTGCACGCAAGGTTGTATCTTGTGGAAGCGCCGTTGTTGTTGTTCGTGGAAGAAGAAAAAGGAGGAGGAGGATGCTCATCACTGCTGCTGCCGCATTGAGAAATTAAAACATTTTAAGAAAAATTTTGAAAAATATTGCATGCGCTCGCATAAAGGCTCCCTAAAGACCAACAAAACTTTTGCAGCCGCCTTGATATGCAAAAGAGGCGAGCATGCATTACGCGTAGGCCTATATGCATATGAGCTCAGGATTATTATTCCAAGGTGGAAGCAACTTAGGTTTTATGCATATTAGATATATGCGCGCTTCTATTTATACGATCTCGTTACTTAAAACTAGCAACAATTTCTCTATCTGCGCAGAAGTATACAGAGCTTGCTTCGCTCTCATTTAGAGAGTATACATTATGTATATAGGGCAACTACAGATATAGGCTTATACCTATATATGAATCATCAAACGTTAAAACAGAAAACTGCGATGTTGGCATGAATTTCGAGGAATTTGTGTAATTAAATTATGGTGATATACTGTAGGACGTCGAGGTTTTGCAGACGACGGAAAACATGGTAGAATCTCTCGTAGCTGCATTGGATTTTTCTACCATGGTAGAATCTCTCGTAGCTGCATTGGATTTTTCTACCAAACAAACCAGCTATAACTGCAATGCTCGCACACTATACAGTGAAGGGTTAAGATAACGTACCCCCGCTTCAAGAGGTGACAACTCAAAAGTTTTCAGAAAGTTTAAAAATCGCATTTACCGAATAATCTATGGTGGTGTAAAATGAACTGCTGCTATTTAGCCTAAATTACGGTAAAAATTAAACTTTGTCGCATATACATGTACATGAACAGAACTAGGCTAATTTCGCTTTATTTAAAAGTATTCAGGTGTACACAGTAAGAAGAATGAGACCAGATTTCAGTCGAGCACTATACCAAATTGTATCTTATCCTGCTCTTATCTAAGATACTGTATCTATAACAAAAAATACAATCTGGTATAGTGCTCAGCTGAAATGTCGCCTCTTTTTTTTTTCGGTTGAAAAAAATAGGACATTTTCAATGTTCGAGTTGTGCCACTTTTAAATCTATAATCCTTTTTAACGTAGTTTCATAAACCCAACCATGATATCCGTGAAATATTGCATGTTTAACAAATTAAAGAGTCAAAAGTTGAAAAATTGACAAACTGATCAGTGATCACATCCGTTTGATAAAAAAAAAATAAAAAATAAAAAAACACGAATTCAAATTCTCTGATTTCCTGCTGCAAAGAGAAACATCAAGGAAAGTCACAGAAAGCGATCTGGCAACGTTGCTATAGCTTTGATTTTCAAAAGCGCCGCAGTCTACATCTAACAAACACTACCGAAACAGCAACTAAAATTGCTTCAGCATCTCCTTTAATTTCGGAACGTTTTGCAAAGACAGATTGCCGAGTCCATGCATGCAGTCAGTCAGCAATGCTGAAATGCACGCATGCAGCCAAATGGGGGTCCCGCGCTAATCTGCATCATTACATGTCCCATCTCCTCCGCGTACGCCTAATTGGTCCGAATGGAGATGATCCCTTCAACAGGGTCACTCCCGACCGTCGGCGTGTCCATTTTCGATTATGAAAACGCTTCCATTAATTCGTCCGCCATGCATCTACATTGCCATAAACACTTTTGCAAATGGCCGCAAATAAAAGGCAACAGAGGCGGAAGAAACAGCGTCACTCGAGATAAAGGCGAGATTAGTGTTTATGCTCGGTCATTATAACGGGAGGCTGCTTTATTGGCGCATCAGACAAAATTAAGCTTTAATTGAGTGGGTGGCCGTGAATAGGAAGACCGAAACCCCCTTCGTCTCTCAACAAAATCATCTTGAATTTCAGTGGGGGCGACTAAGCTCGCGTAATCCCCGAGCGCCTCGGCTCATGGGCTTAGACGCGAGTCCGAGTTAAGAAATGACCAGAAGCCAAAGAGACTACGCCAACTCCCAGCAGCCCAGTTTGACCACTACTTTTAATTGGTTGTGTCGTTGCATTTCTCTTAATATCGGTTATCGGTCGACCTTTTGTCCAATGGCGTTTGCTTGGAAGCACGCTTTGCCAGCGGCAAATCCATCGGAGATCATTTATCAGGTAAATCCTTTATTAGCCAAGATTGCGACTGGACACGGACAATTGAAAGCCTGGCTCGCAATAAATTCCTCGTATATAGAGACGTGTTTGACCATCGTAGCGTGGCTTAAGTAGCCAGCTTCCTAGTTATGGCGAAAGTGGCGCCCGAATTAATGCTACGGCCGAGTCCACGTGGACATCGACCCAATTACAGTAGAACCTGTCTAAAATCAAACGCTTGGGACCGGGGGAAATTTTGATTTTAGACAGGTTTTGATTTCAG
>JAQGBX010003293.1:0-17719 GCA_034698745.1 Megaphyllum sjaelandicum
CCAAGTGCCACCGGGTACACCTCATTTGATATGCATTACCAATTGTTTGCCCGGTAGTTGGCGCTAGTGGTCGGTAATTAATTTTTTAAATTATAAGTACCAACAAATGCGTACCCTAAGAAAGTCAACAAGCTTTTAATTAATTTCATATTTTTCATTATTCACTTAATTGTTTAATGCATTTTGGCTAGGGTTATTATAAGATTCAGAATGATACCTATCTAAGGTATCGAGCTCAATGAAAGATACCTTTTTGATACTTTGATTGGTATAAATATGTGAAAACTACTGTATGAGGTCTCCTCTGCACCCAATTGACCCTTTTACTAATCAGATCCTCTTGTGGATTTCTAAGGAATTAGCATAAGACCTTTAACGCCGCTTTGGCATCCCAACCCTGCATAGAATGGCACTTTCAGCTCATATATAAGTTGTGCATGACGTAGCCAGCATGCGCAGTCTGCTCATGAAAGCTATCTTTACATCATTAATATATACTAATTCGATTAGGCCTATCTTACCATGGAAATTACATTATCCAAGCATAATTAATAACTGAAAACTTTTAGATCGCTTGAAACAAAGAATAAAAGGACAGGAAGAATTAAGCAAAAAATCAAGGTAAGTTGTATATTGTTATAATGTAATAATGACAATGTAATTTCCGCCGTAAGATAGGCCTAATCTAATTAGTATGTATAATGATGTAAAGATAGCTTTCACGAGCAGATGGCACATGCTGTCTAAGTCATGCGCAACTTATCTATGCGCTGAAAGCGCCGTTCTCTGCATAGCTGGGTGGCCAGAGCGGTGTTAAAGGTCATATGATAGTTCCATTGAAATCCGCGCCAGGATCTGATTAGTAAAAGGGTCAATTAGACCTCTAGGATACCTCTAGGATACGTGAAAACCTCATTTGTGGGGCCGGATGCACCAACAGAGGTTACCCTTACCCTGGGGTTAACCCGCCATTTAACCCTTGGTTAACCCGCCTTTCTGTTGCACCAACTGGGTTAATGCAAAAAGATAACCCAAAGGTTAACCCAGCCAGTAGGCAGGGTTAACCTCAGGATAGGCAAACAAAAAAAGCAAAAGGGGGACACGACCTATACTTTAAGATTTTGCAGCTTAAAAACGAGGGTTTTTTAATCCTTGGAACATTTCACCAAGGGTTAGTTGGTGCAATGCAGACGTGTAACCTGCAGGTTAAACTGAAGGTTTATCCTTAGCTAAAGGTTAGCAAACCTTTCAATTTAACCTCTGTTGGTGCAACAGGCCCTTAGTGTATTATTTTTTCTAGTCTACGTTTCCTTCATAAAAATTCTCTGTATAGTGACCAGTGACCATGCACCTGTCTATTGGGTACGGTGACCAGTGTGTGTTGTCTTTTTTGCAATATTTACACTGCCGATGTACCTTAAAAAGTGACTGCAGATAACGGATGAGTCACGTCGTTACATCTTGCTTTTAAACCTTCGACATGATGATTCTGTATTTTTTTTTTGGTTTTGTGGTGTTTTACTATGTGTTTTACAGTCTACGTGTATAAGTGAAGTGTACATTAAGCTACCTACATGTACTGCATTGCACCAGTGTGCTGCAGCCCAGCGAACAATTGTGTGTTTGCACCTATTTTCAAAACATTCTTTTTTGCAATTTTTACATTGCCAATGTACCTTAAAAAGTAACCAGAAAACAGATGAGTCACGTTACATCTTGATTTAACCCTTGTTACACGTGTTACTGCGTACGTGTATTATAGTCTATACATGTGTAAGTGCAGTGTACATGTGTACACTGTTTGTGTGGTCGTTTTTGCAATTTTTGCATTGCCATGGCCATACCTTAAAAAAAGTGACCAGATAACAGATGAGTCAAGTACGTTACATCATGCTTTAACCCTTGGACATGATGATTCTGTACTTTTTTGGTTTTGTGGTGTTTTACTAAGTGTTTTACAGTCTACGTGTATAAGTGCAGTGTACATGCATGTTCATTATTTTAATTTAATTCAGGCATTCTTTGTATAGTGACCTCCTGTGTAGAGTGACCAACATTGCTTTTTGTTTTGGTGGTCACTCTTAACAGGTTTCGCTGTATGCATAAAATAAAACGGATGTAACGCGTATTAAAATACATTGACGCGTTATTAAAACGCATCTCAAAAGTCGCCAAATAATATTTTAAAAATTATTAATTTAAGAAATTACTCAACTTTGTGCACACTCGGCATTTTGTTATAGGCATGCTTATCAATGTACATGTATTTGGATTGACTCTAATAAAGACCTGAAAGTGTTTCAATATGGCACCGCTTATTCGCTAATGGCGAATTTAACTTGTCCAAAAAGAGTACACTCGGAGCACCCGAGTGTACACTTGGGTACTCCCGGAGTCACCCTAGAGTACACTCGGAGTACCCAAGTGTACACTAGGGTACTTATTTCGGACAAGTGAAATTCGCCATAAATGCGCAAGATTGTCCGTATGTATACGCTAATTGAGTTAATGAAAATAAGCTCTATGTTAAGTAAACAATTGATCTTACCTTACCATAGTTTTGGTAAGACCACAGTGCTGCCAGTTAATAATATGCTACAATACAACGCATTCTATCGCGTTAAAATACGTGATTTATCCGTTTTTATTAAAACAAACTATTAGCCCCAAGGTGTTCTAATATGGCGTCGTTTGTCACCAAATGGAGCCGCCTGAGGGCGCGCTTTTTCCCAGAATGCCTCGCGGGCGTTCCAGGATAAACAAAATGGAGGAGAAGAAGGCTCGACGGATGCCCTCGTCGAAATTCAACTTCACGAACACCGAGAAATTCAATTCTGCGTCGAACTTTACGCGTAAAAGTTTCGCGAGTGCTCGGGACGGGATTCTGGTCGAAAATCCCGATGTGATAGACTTGAAATTCGGCCTGAAATGACGAAAATCAGATCGGGAATTCGAACGACGCACAGCCATGTTTGTTTTGTTTCGAAGTTTCCAAAGAAAAAAGACCAACTTGAATCGCTCCTTTTGACCATCGAAAGTTGACTTCGTACCAGCAATTTCGAGGTAAGTTTCCGTTAAAGTATACAGCGATAGTCGAATAAATACTAAATAAAAATGCCCAGGTTTCAAGGAGTTGCGTAAGATAAAGCTGTGTTTATGGGCTTTAACAAAATGCTAATGGCTGGCGGCCAAGTGCTCTTTGATCTTGAATTTTTGACTTTCCGAATGAAGTAATAAGTTCTAATTTTGTTTTTAAAAGCTTTGTGCATTCACCGATGGTTTACAAAGGATCAAATGTTGTTTTCGCGTGTTGGTAATAAATCCTTGGGCCCGGATTATTATAATAATTTTATTGTTTCTAAGCGCTTTTCTGGTTGAATTTGGTGTAGATTGGTTAATTACGTAAGCATATGCAGGCTATACGAGACAACCCTGGAATCAGAAGTGACACAACTGAAAAAATTATCGGTTTGAGATGAAACAAGATTTCATTATATAGAAAATGCATCGTAATTTACTGTACGCTGAAATAGTGACTATATTGCCATTTTGCAGAAACTGATAAGCTAAGGGTCAGCGCCCACTGAAGTGAAATCATTTTTGTATGCGCTGGCCCAAATTTTTGCATTGGTTTAGACATGTTACTAACAAATCACGCGTCATATCATGTTACGTGTCATCTCGATGAATGCCTAGACTACGAGGTGTCGGGATTTCTGAATACTACTGAATAACCTTTCAAAATTTCACGTTTTTTTCAACATATTTAATTTTAAGATAAAGCAAGTTTTAAGGCAATAAAAATGCATTGTAATGTATATCTTTGACGTTTACTATAAAATGGCAACCCTGTCATATGCAGCTTACCAAAACTATGGTAAGCTAAATTGTGTCGTTTCGCTGAATATAGCGCTCATTTTCGTTCACTTGATACCATATTTAACCAAAAATTGAAGATTTTTGCCCCGTTTTATTTCTGAGGCAGGGTTGTTATGCAGTTAAAGCTCCAATAATAGGATATTTACACTGATGAACATTGTTTCAATTCTGACTGAGCAAGTAGTGACAATTTTATGCTGTTAATCGAATTCTGTTGAACCGGAGTTCAATTAAATATTTGGAGTTAATTCACAACTGTATATGGGAGAGACAATATCCACGAAAGAGTGCTTCAACTGTAATAAGAATAAGATTAACAAACCATGTTGCATATATAAAGAAATATTTTTGTATTGCATTTTTTGGAAATTTCCAGCACTTTACACAGGAGGTTGATTTGTTTTCAAACAATGAGGTCGGTCCAACTTTGAATGTGTACTGTTTTACATTTTCTCTTTTTCAGAATTATATAATCTGGTACGTTTTGATTGCCACAGTAATTTTGCTTTAAAGAAGTTGTAACCATCTTCAAATTAGCATAAGATTTCCTCGTTGTTACAGATGCGCATTTTACTCCGAAAGTGGGTGTTGTGTAAGAATTGTCCAGGGCCTGCATTGTAGGCTACTTGAATTCAACCAAAACTCAAAGGATTAAAGTGTTTGGCCAGTAAGTGAAGCTGCCAAGTAATCCTCCGTTGTCATCGTGACAAATACTGAAATGTAACGAGAGCATTGACTCGCTCTTTAGAAGCAAGAAAGGATATAAACGTCCATTTCTTAGAGAGGTGGTGTAAATAGGGTTGTATTGCAGTTTATAATTTGTAAACTATCAAGAATGTTTGTTTTAAAGCATAAAAACTGTAAAAACTAAATGAACATAATAGCCTCAGTTTTCACATAGCCTCCGAAGAAGCCTGCGGTGGTGAAACTTCCATATTAAGAAAATAATCTTGGCTGTAACCTCACTGGAGTCCGTACCTTGTCGTTGGTAAAGAATCTATGCTCGATGCAATTGCTGGTGGGTACGATGTGAACCTCTGCTTTGGTTAAGAGTTCTTGGTAATGGACACACTCGTAAGTTATGCGGCATAACTAGTTATGAGGCTGAGCTCGGGTGGTATCACCAACTTTTAATTCTGCTTAAGATTTTTCAGCTAACGCTGGTTATCTTTTCTCTCGTTACGGGCTGCACGGTCATTGGCCATTCTTTTTGAAACGTAAAGAAGCTAAGGTGAACAATAATGGGTATTCTTCAAGTCGTTGGACCCAACATACATGTATATGTTAGGAATTGACTTTGGAAAAGCACGAAAATCAAAGGATGACCAGCTGACCCGGGTTTTGAACCTGGACTTTCCGAATACGAGGCTGATTTGTACCACTCTTAGCCATGTGTGCGATTCTGCAAACAGTTCAACCAAGTAAGAGAAATATAACCCCAAAAACCGCAACTGGCAATCTGGTCGGTCTGTTCTGTTTCCAAGCGCCAGCCTCGGAAAGGTATGTATAGACTTCAACCTGCTGCAAGTCAAAAAACATACGGACATCAATGCGTCCTTTCTTGTTCCCCTTTTTTTCTCATTGTTTACAAAAAATGCTGAGTCCTGAAATCTGAACAGGATATATCTCTACTGGTGCATCGGAGAAATACTGGGCCAAGGTTAGAAGAGGGAAAAACAAGGAGCAAGATGAAAACCATTCGCGAAACCTTGAAATTTTTACATCTGAGCAGATATCCGAAGAGCGTTCTGGTAAAGTTCTGCGGTTTTTGCAAGATTCTCATGGCGTTGTTTGAATGAAAGGAATCCGCCTCTGTCCAGAAGCCGATGGACGATCTTCTGGATAGGTTTGGCATGGCCTGAATATTGCATTTCAGATTATGAGACTAAATTTAGTGAAAATGTCGGATTTCTTAGGAGTCTGATGGAAGGGATGATGGATGATTGATAGCTGAAAGAGATGACAGTGTGCTGTCTGGTAATCCATTCTCTGGTCTCCTAGGTGAGGTGTGCCAAGAGTATGACAACAATTTTTGTTGGTAGGTATGCCTTACATGCACCGCCTCATTTTCAAGTAGAATGTCTTGTTGCTGTTCCATTTCATAGACAGTGACTGACCTGGTGCTTAATGGCATCTGGCTCGTTCCACAATCAACGAACTGCTTCGGTATTGAAGACAGCGCTAGCGCTCCACAGTGTAAGACTTCAGATTGCAGATAGTGGTCCACTGCATGCTACTACTAATCAAAGATAGTGCTAAAAAATACTGCTGGCCAACAGGTTGACAGCCAATTGGAAGACGGTACTTTACTGTATAGAACCACTAATTAAAGATAGTACTCAAAGATATTACAGTACTACCAAAAAGCTGAACACCAATTGAAAACAGTTCTCTAATGTTCTGCTAATAATTGAAGACAGTGTTCCACTGTATGCTACTATGTACAACTACCAATTGAAGACAGCAGTCTACTATGTACAACAACCATTTGAAGACAGTAGTCTGTGTACTAATACTAATTGAAGATATAGGTCTGCCATATATATTACTACCGATTCAAGACGACCGGCACTCTACTGAATACTGTTCTACCACTACCTGAAGACAGTGCCCTTCTGTATTCCACAACTGGTCGAAATTATTGGACATCTAGTACTCTATTGTATACTACTGTCAGCAGACTAGTAACAATTGAAGACTTCAAGACAGAGCTCTAAGTAATTAATTGAAGAGGTGTTCTTCTATATGTAACTATATATAAATTGAAGACAGTGCTGAGCTCTATAACAGAGGCCTACTGTATACTACCAATTGAATACAGATATAAATACAGTATAATATGCCTCTATAGTTGAAGACAGCTAGCGCGCAAACTGAGCACTGCCTTCAAGTGATAGTTGCTCATCTGCATGCAATTATCAATTGAAGACAGTGCACTAATTGTGTACTACTATTACAAAATACTGTAAAGTTGAATACAGTGCTCTAATTATGTACATGTATACTACTGTTGAAGACAGTATATGCTCGTCTGCCTGCAGCTATATATCAATTAAGGACATTGCTTTTCTGCATGCAGCTATCAATTAAAGACACTGCACTAATTAAGTACTAGCTATACTACTATAGTTGAAGACAATACTCTTTTGCATGCAACTATCAATTGACGACAGTGCACTAACTGTGTACACTACTTCAATAATTGAAGACAGTGCTCTAATTGTGTACTACGCTACTACAAGAGTTGAATTCGACATGTAGTACTCAACCGTATAAAACTACTAAGCGCTTTAATGTATACTTCCAATTAAGACATCAGTAAAATTAAGACAGTCTATAAGCAAAAAAAAATTCAATTGTAGATCTCAAGTACATGTAATGTACACTGTAGGTTTAATAGCAGTTTGAACCGCCTGACGCATCACGAGTCCTAACCAGTTATCGAACTGTGGAAACGCCGTTTTTTCCAGTTATGCGAATGCATGGCGAAGAGAACGATATGTTGATAAAAATGCGATGGCCAAGCCAGTTTTAATGTCCATCGAAATAATCATGAAGCGTGTTTTGAAACGGGCTAATGTTTACGAAACGAATTAAAGCGTCGATCAAGGACAAATCCTAACCACGCTAGCCAGTGCCGGCTCATTCCAACGTACACGTGATGAATGAACTTGACTAAAACGATCATGCTCGATTATGAAACTACGACTATTAGTTTTTTCAAATGACAACGTGGTGTTGAAGAGATCGAAAGATTTAATTATGGTTTCATCATGCTCCTGATGAACTGATGACGTAGCTTTTGATGAATAGATTTATGAAATAATCGTGAGATGGCGCTGATTCAAACGAAGAAACTTACAATATACGAAAAAACAATGTTTTATAAGGGTTCTCAGATCGGGAAATTCAATGTTCAAAACGGTTCCTATTATTTGAAAACTAAACAAAAATTCTCGATACAAATTTGCAAAATTTTAGTTTCCGCCAAGACAAATTTGAAACAGTTTTACGAGGGCAAACTTGGACAATTTTCCACGATTTTCACAATTTTTCACGTTTTCCGAGTTCCAATCTGATAAACTTTTCACATTTTCTATAGACAGTACACAATTTTTTTGCGCTAATTTTGTAAAATTTTCCAAATTTTTGAAAATGTCTCAAATTATCTTTAGTAAATTTTGCAAAATATTGAATATTTTCTTATGTCGATTTTGCAAAATCGTGGATAACATTAGCATAGGTCAATTTTAGCCTTGTCTCCATCCCATAAATTTGTTTCAAAACCTGGAAAAGTCAGGGAAGTTGAGTATGAAATTTATGGGGGAACCCTGTTAACTTCCGGATTCATCTTAATCCTATAGCTATAAAGGGCAAGAAATCACAAAATAGCAACCTCTGCGAGGTACTGAGTTGAATTAAATTGAATTCAAACAAAACGCTTTTACATATAGCTTGCGAATTTGGATTCTTGTCGATTAAGCTGATATGAATTTCTTTAAATAATAAGACGGAGGGGGATAAACGTGTAATTTATTAATCTTCTAATACCTAAAATAGCTTTCTCCCATAGAGATTAAGGTGGTTATAGATCACTTTTATATAAATTTCATATATTTTTCAACGAAAATCGTTATTTATGAAACACCTGTTGGTCGATTTAAATGACGGTGTTGTTTCATGGGCCAGGGAGTTGGTGCGCGCGATAAATATATATCGATTTTTCCTTCCTATATAACGGAAATAAAATAAATATAAAATCCAGGGCGGCGTGGTCCGGAATAAAAAAAAGCAAATTTAAAAGCGCGGAATTAATTTATCAGAGAAATAGAGCGGAAACCTGACGATATCACCTCTCGAAACGCTCGATGTTGATGAAAATTGGAAAGTTTGGTTTCTAGACGATAAGTGGCGAGATTTTGGCGTGATTTAGTGGTCAATTTCTCGCAAATATAGTGAAACCTGTTCAGTGACCACCAAAAATGCTATTTTGGTCACTATACACAGGGTTGCCAGTTTCTGCAAAGTCAGGAAAAGTCAGGAATGAAAAATAATGTAAGGAAAATTAGCAATTTGGTCAGAAAAAAAAAATAAGGCTCTATACTATTGACAATATAAAGTCTTGAAACTGAAAAAAAGAGGTCTCAGTTGGAAGAAGCATCTATTGATGAACAAATTCAACATTTGTACGAGAAACGGAAATTGTGCTAGCCTTTGTACATCTTTTAAAAATAATTAAAATTTTGTCAATTTATTGAAATACGGTCAGGAAAAATGTTTTTAGAAGTCAGGAAAAGTCAGGAAAAATTGCCGTAATGGTCAGGCAAAGTCAGGAAAAGTCAGGCAAGACGAATTTATAAAAAAACTGGCAACCCTGTTTCAACCTGTTCCGAGGTCAGGTCAACTTTACAATTTTGGTAAAATTTCCACGTTTTCTCAAGAATAAATTTGTAACATTTTCCACCTTTTCGCCTAGTACAAATCTTCAACATGTTCAACTGTTTTCGAGTACAGATTTTGTACAATTTTCAACAGTTTCCGAGGAGAAATTTTCAAAATTTCCAAGAGATTATAAGGGCGAAGTTGAAAAATTCTCAACCTTTTCAAAGTGCAAAATTTACGTTTTCCGATTACAAATTTGCAAAACTTTCAAAATTTTACGAATGCAATTTTTTTTAAAAAAAGTTTCGGACGTCCGAATGATAGGGGGGGGGTGGTTCTTGATTGAGCGGACAGGGGGTAGGGGGGAGTCCAATGTTGGTCAAATTTTGAGGACGTATTTTTTGAACGGCCCCTTATATGATGTTGTTGGTTTGCCAATTAAATTTGGTACTGCATTTTTTTACGATGGAAAATCCTAAGAAAAAAAATGCCGAGGGCAAGGGAAGGGGGGGAATAGTTCCCCAACCGATCTTACATTTAATACCCTCGAGATCGGTAAGACCGGGTACATTCTTGTTCTCGTCCACCAAAAAATGTGCGCTATTTATTTTTTTTCTCCCATTATAAATTCTTAAAATGAAACTCCCCACTCGGGGGGGGATAGTCGCCGAAATTTGGCGGTGGGTGAAAAATAAAAGAGGTTAAAGGAAGGAGGGGGAGTCCGTGGGGGAATACCCCCTAAATCCATCCCCTTCTCGCCCTCCCGCTAAGGGGTGCAATTCTTTTTAATCCTAGCGGAAATCCTGCCCAACATGGCAGGGGGGGGGGGAGAAGGGGAGTCGGGGAGGGGGAGAGAACGAGAGGGGGAGCTGATGCCCTCGTTCAGCCTCGGCTTGTGGGGGCTTAGAAAATTTTTTTTTTTTGGACTGCTACAACTTGGTGACCGAGGGAGAGAGGATAGTACAATGTACATGTATATGCATTAGGGGATTAGGGGAACAATCATATTTCTCTCCAGATAGGCGTGTCTGGGCAAAATGCCAGAATTGGGGAACGGGACTCCCCTCTTTTTTAACTATATTTCCCCGGCGACCCCCAGCCAAGCCCATTTCGCCAGTCGCCCAGATAAACCCTGCTAGCTCAGTGTACTTTACTGGTGTCCTCACCAACAGCAGCACGGATGAAAAGTTGGTAGTTTCTGAAGAAAATTCCAGTGATTAACATCCGGTTTTTAATTACCTTAGATATGGATAGCATGGCCACTCTGGAAAACCCTGTCAACAACAAGCAGCAGTACTTCAGCAATCCGTTGCTCAGGATTAGGGCGGATCAGGTAAATGATATTTATGTTAAATACCTGCTGTGTTAGAATGGCTAGACTGCATGTGACCATTTCCATTTTGCAAATTATATTTAACTTTGAAAAAAAAAAAATAGGAAATTTTAGTCTAGCGCTTGCGGACGCAAATTATGCATGTACCTGAAGAGCTTGTACTGTATGTCGTCCATTTATTGAAATTCGCTATATCAATTAATTAACCGCTTATTTTCACATTGTGAAGAAATAGAAATAAATTGTGCATGACCTGACTTAACAAATTGTCATTTTGTAAGGAAATATACTGCATTGTTTCAGAAAAAATTGGTTAACCCCATATATTACCGTGCTCGTATCATGTACATAATTAAATAATATGCTAACTTTAGGCGCTGATCAACCATAATTGAATCAGTTAACGTGTAATTTGGATCGATCAATAGAAAGAATATTTTTCTAACATGAGTTTACGATAGCACCCCACGTAATTTAATTGCGCGACCTCCGACCTGACCCCTGTTCCTCCCTCGACCCTCCCTTTTACAACGTTGTAAAAAGTACTGTCGTATAAAATTTGCTGAAATTTCCAAGTATTTGTCACCTTTTTCGATCTTTAAATATACGGTAATTATGGAAGCTATAGTTTCTAATTGCGTGGAGAAACGCCCCATAACTTTTCAAGATTTTTTTTTTTTTTTTTTTTTTGTAAAAATAATTTTTGAAAAATTTACACTGAAATATTATGTCCAAATTTCTTTTTACGATCGAGGGAGCAATTATTTACTTCACAAATGCCGAAATTGAAATATATAGCACGAAAATTACTTGGGAATTGAACGCCAAGGAAAAAAGGATTGTCTGAGGCTAAATTTTGGGGAACAAATTGTGTCGGTTTAACGGGGGCGAGATGTCGGGGGCGAAACCACAGCGAAACTTCCTAGAACCACCTCCAAGGGGCAGTGGAGGTCCTCACCCCCACTGAGGCCCGCATACCCTAATAATTCAGCAAGGCACACAGGCAAAAAATAGTTCATGGAATGTCTGTCCAAAAAGCAATTTAAGGCACTGGCTTTCTTTTCTGATGTTCAGTATTAATTAAATTGATAATGCTAATTCCAGCATTGAATGTGAACTTCTATTTCATACGTAGATTCAGCATGTATTAATTGTATTGAAAGCAATTGGTAGGCTATAGTCATCCAGAGTAGATCTCAACTTTATGATTACAATTGAAACAGGCCAAAAAAGGGACCCAAAAATCGTCAAGTTGGAAATTTATGAAATATGTTGTGTTAAAAACAGTCCTGTACAGTCTTAAAAATAATAAAAAAAATCCATGAGTTTTTGTTATATAAATCAGGTTGACCACAGGTCAGGGAAGTCATGGAAATGTCGGAGAAATTTGTGAGTGGTCACGGAACTTTTTTCAAATAAAAGCAAAATGCAATCCATGCACTCAGTCTGCTAGCAGCTCCATCCCCAATCCTCTTTAGCTGGACTTGTACCAAAATCTGGTGTTTTGTCATGCTTCTCATTGCAATTTATTTAATTTTTCATTATGGCAAAAAGTTGATATGCATTACTGTAACGAGTAAGATTTGATCAGGAAATTTTGGATTTTAGTCAGGGAAATTAAAAATAAAAATTTTGTGGCCTCCCTGATAAATTTTTGTATAATTTCTGATGCCTAAATTTATTTTTACTTTCAGGTGTTTTCTAATGTGACAGCTACTATTTCCAAGTCTGTTTTGGATTTGTTTCCAAATAGTCACAGAATATTTCTCGAAATGCTCCAGGCCGAAGCTGGAGTTGCGCTGGAAAGCGAAGAATCTGGCCATTTGCATTACATTATCAAAGGTTGCTTTGAGCAGATATTGCTGGCCAAAATTAAGTTGGAGAAATATGTAATTGACTTGCAAACGGATTTTTGGGCAGCTCAAGGCTCTGGAAACAATCATTTGCTCAACGAATGTGATATGCAGAACAGGTCTATGTCACCGAACAATAATGCTACTATTAAATTAAAGAAAGTACCTCAACACCAACCAGAAAAGCAGAAACACCCGAAAGCGTCGTCCATGGGTCTTAAAGAAAATACTGCTGCAGAGAAGTCGCCAGTGAAAATTAAATCCCGCCGAAAAGTGGGTCGACCCAGGAAAATTGAAAATTCTGATAGTCTTGTGGAATTTGGCGCACAGGTTGATGAAGCACTGCCCATTCCTAACGTAAATCCTTTTTCTAGATATTTGAGTCTTTGTTGCAGATGATAAAATAATTCTGTATTAATGAATGAAAATGCTTATAATGTTAATTATTTGATGAATTTACTGCACTATATTTATTGGATATAGATGAAAATGATTGCAGCAGCACTTTCATTCACAGGTCCTAACAAATATGTCCAAATTATTTTCAGATTCCAATACAAGCAATAAAACAGGAGAAACAAGAGCTGGAAAAATGTGAAGCCACAATAGCATATATGTGCAATAATAACAGTGTCGGCACAATGTTGGACAATGAGTATTCCAAATCGAGTGTCAATGTTCTGACGCCTGATCGAAGCTTTGAAGCCGAAGCTGAACGAAAGGCAACCGAATGGCTATCCGTCAAAATGCAAGTTCAAGACAACCGTAAGCCACTTTTATGCCCCTACCAAATCAAAATAGAATTGATCTTAGTGAAATTACTTCAGTTGAGAGTCAAATTATTTCTCACATTAATCTGTTTGATTTTTGTATGTCAAATTTTTATAGAGGTGGACAATAGTAACAGTAATGGATCGAAACATGAGGATCAGGTAGATGAGCAACCTATTGAATATTCTTGTGAGTTATGCTCGTATACAGCACAGCGGGAAGGGCAGTTTTTAAAACATGTTCTCATTCATGGAAAGGTACTTAGTGATGGATTTATTGCTTAAATGTTTAATTTTTAAAAAAAATGTATGTTTTGCACAATATTTATAGTTTTCTGTCATTGCTTAATAAGTGATTTTAATCCATAGAGAGACAATGTGCACATGTGTGATAAGTGCGATTTTTCGAGCGTCAGTTTAAACCACTACCAACGGCATAAATTATCGCACAGTGACTCCATATTCAAGTGCCCGCAGTGCTCATATCAGACGGATGAGGCGAAACAGCTGGCCCGACATGTCACGGTGAAGCACACCATGGCCAACATCCCGCCAAAGAGATCCAGCATTTTGCAGTGCACAGAATGTGCGTATAAGACAGCAAAAATATATCATTTCGAGCGCCACCTGTTGGTGCACAACAGAGATTTAAAGGGGCTTCTCCAGGTATACCACTGTGAGATGTGTCCATACAAAACGCACCGCAAGGAGCATTATCTACGGCACCGTGACAACGTTCATCTGAGACACAGGCCATACCAGTGCAATTTGTGCAGCCGGAGCTACAAGAGGGCAGATGCTCTTCAGCAGCACAAAACCTCATCACATAATGCTTTTCCACAAATGAGCGAAAACTGTGCTAATGGTTTATTGGACATGACTTTGGATGGCGGTTCTGCTGCAGTGCTGAATGGGACAGCTGTGTGTTTGCCAGGAACTCCTACAACTGAATCAACAGTCTTCAGCATGTCTGCATCACCGTCCATTGCTGATATTCCTGGATATTCGTCTACGCCATCCCCACCTGGAACGCCAAATGTTTCTTCTTTGCCGTAGACGTTTCCAATCTCATTGGTACAATCCTCACCATCCATACCTTAACTAGTACAATTCGTCACCATTATATTTTTATCTGCAATTTTGGACGTATACCTTCTAAACTCAAGATGCATTTGTTTCAGTATTTACAAACATATGCAAACTATTTCATTATATGCAAAACTATAACCAAAGCAGCGCACTATGTTTAATGCATTGTTGACTATAGTGCTTTACGAATGGCATATTGCAGCAGGGCTGGTTAATTGAATAACTGTGAGACTTGAGAAATATACAGCCAGATTGTTTAATTTTCTAGCTTGATGTCAGCTTCTTTGCCTTTTCTGGAGCTATACATGAAAGTGAAAGTGAAGTAAAGTGATATGAATGTGTCTTTCTCAAGACTGGCAGTTATAATGCTTTATGGAATTTTGAACTGCATGTGATTTTATTGCCTTACCCATACGTAAAGCCTTTACTTCTGATTTATTATGTACATGCATATGCCGTTCAATATCTCATAATGTTTCCAATTTAGAATCGTTTTTTATACATAATAGTATTTTTTCGAAATGGAAAAGGTATTTAGTATAAAAGGCGGACCAAAATATACAAATTTGTAAATGTTACTTCAATCAACATTGTTCGATATCCACCAAAAAAGCATCAATTGTATTGCTGCCATTTACAATCATAGTGCCTTAATTAAATTGTTTGTGATATTTGTGGCAGTCGACTCTAGAGCTCCGATCTGTAAATTAACATTGGGTAAAAACATTTTTCATCGCACGTGTTTTACTGCTCCAATTTATTCCTTATTTGCATTATATACTGTAATTTGCTGCCAGAATGAAGAATTGTGATTAATTTCTTTGTTGAATAGTGAATTGTAATCGACTGATATGGGCTCGAATCCTAAACATAATATACTGCATTTTGTTGAAGTCTCCCATAGTGATGATCGCAATAAACTTTCGCTTCAAAAATTTTAAGTACATATTGTACATCTCATTTCTCATTTATCGCGTGTTAATCTTATTGTGGAATTCCAAACATGATATTCTGAACAGTAGGCTACGTCAGTCTGTTGAAAAGTTGGCCAAAGTAATTATCGCAATAAAATTTTGCATCAAAAATATAAATATATCACAGTGCTGCATGGACATTTACTGTACATGTCATTTATCCTTTATTTTATGTAAGGTTAAAATCGCTGTTTTTAAACCATAAATGGCGAATTTGATTGGGCCAAAAAATTTGCACTAGTGTACACTGAGTGAACGTTTCTGCACTTGTTCCAATCGGTTGGGCAGCATACTTCAGTGTAGTCAGTGCACCCTATGTTCCGTGTTCGATTGGGTACACTGACTACACTGATGGCACAGTTGATTGGGCCCGCTAGTGTAGTGCACTTGAATAGCAAGTGCAACTTTTTTGGCGTAGTGCAAGCTCATGATGTTACTGGTCTGCCATGTTGGATGCACTGACTACATGTACTCTTTTCAGCGTAGTCAGTGTACACTTAGTGCATGTATTGTACCCAATCGAACATGGAATATAGGGTGCACTGACTACACTGAAGAGTGCATGTTGCCCAACTCGAGGGCAGATCAAAAGTCTGCCCGCCTTCGGTCAAGTCACATCTAATAATTGCCGCCCGATATACTTTGAATCCATTCCTTCGTCCTTTGCATCATGACTACACCGGTGACTAGCCCGCCTTCGCCATTGACCGCCGCAGATTGCCCTCCGATCGAAATCTCCATAGGAGCAGGCATCATTTTTCCTCCAGTTATAGCAGAGCTTGTACCACTCATCCGTCCATCTTACAATTTTTTGGCCTGGTCCAATTCCAAGAGAAAGCTACACGCGAACAGGAGGAATGTCACGCCGAGTGCCATGCATGGGCAACATTGATGGACACTCCGCCTTCATCACGTCTCAGCAACAGGTTCTTGATGCTCAACGGGCACCTGTGGCCACCTTACTACTGCCATTAACTTCTGCGTCCGACACAATTTCAACTGCTACCAGCAACCCTGCCTCCGGCGACGATCCTCCACATGATTCATCATCACCCGCCATTGGCACCGATGCTCTGCAACTTTCCACCATTCTATCGAATCTTAAACTTGAAACCCCACTCAGCATGACTTATAATTCCGAGACCACTCTGGTGGCTACTTCCGTTATAGATGCCCAGGGTGTGTCGACCTCGTCAACTTCATTGCTCGTCGGTCCACGTCAACCTATTCCAATCGGCCTTACTCGTGATGTTCTAGCTATGCCTCCTCCAATGACTGCACTACCCACCTTGACGATGGAAGCTCCGCCCTCCGTCTCTGCTATCCTGACCACACCCGGTGTTTCCGCAGTTCCGGACTCAAGAGTCTCTCAAAGTTTGACGGAAAATCTAAATATTTTCTGCCTTGGATTTCTAGATTTCTGGCCATGTAGGTTTGTTTGCAGTTTACGGATGCGCAGGCATATGATGCCTTTCTCTTTTTATTGGAAGGAGAACTACTGATATGGTGGACGGTCTAAAAACAGCAGGTTCCAACTCTTCAACAGGCCATCATTGACTTCCGTAGGTGCTACACAAACCATGAAACTGATTCCGTGATCAAAGATCGCTTAGATAGACTCCAGCAGCGAGAGGGTCAGTCGACATCAGATTTTTTGAATAGGATGTCGGATTTTTTTAACATAATGGAACGTCCCCTAGCACAGAATTTACGTATTGATTTCATGTATAGGGCTTTACATCCCCGCATTTAAACACGAATTGATGTCACCCAGATTGCCACTATCCAGCAGCTATGGGATGCGGCTGTCTACTTAGAAAAAATCTTCATGTCCTCCGACACCTGGAAAGATGCTTCGGCATATGCCCGCCTTACACCTTCTCCTTCTAGACCACCATTCCGCCCGCGATACGAGGGATTACGCCATCCCCCGTATTATGGTCAAGGAGACAACCCCTAAAGGGAAGATACTCGTCGCTTTCGTAATTTCCGCAGGGAAGGCAGCGACTATAAACCGCCTGAATGCACCCACTCTGCCGAAGGCAGGGAACGCCATGAGCGTAGGGAATGCAATGATAGATACCCTCTCAGGGGTTGTAAGATGTGCGGTTACCCTAATATATCTATTCGTACATGTCCGAACGGATGTGGCAAAGCCATCCAGGTCAATATTCTCTTGGTGTCGCCAGTGGACACATCCCTTCACTGTGCCCTTACCTTGGCAACTCGCAGGGAAGGCTTACTCATCACTGTGTCAGTCCAGATTCATAGCCACACCTTGGCAGCCCTCCTTGATTCTGGGGCTAATACATCCCTAGGAGGACTGGAGCTTTATCAAATCCTCCTTGATGAACTTACACCTATGACCGAGCAAGGTGGCTTAGAGGTTAGCATCCTCGTCTTGCATTCGGTAGACTCAGGTTCGATTCCCGGGTCGGC
>JAQGBX010003294.1:0-17716 GCA_034698745.1 Megaphyllum sjaelandicum
GATAGGAGGGGGGTTAATTTTTGGAATAATTTTGAGGACGTCCTTCTTGAATGGCGTCTTAGTAATCTTTGAAGTTCAAATTACGCGCGTTTTTATACATGCCTACAGGTGGAGGCTTCGTGTCTCTACGTGTCATTTGGATAAAGCGCCACCTGCACGTAGGGCGCGAATTACAAATCTTCCACTGACTTGAAAACTTAAAAATACTCGCTGATATGAATATATTTACTCCCAAAGAGAATACAGTAAAACCTGTAAAATACAGAGTGGTATACAAAGAATGCCAGAATTAATCTAAAATAATTTAAATGCACACTGCATTTATACATGTAGGCTGTAATACATGTACTTTAAAATCATGAATTCAAAAAATACAGAATCATCATGTGAATTACATGTACATGCAGTATATTTATTGCGCTATTACACATTTTTTTTTAACAAAAAAATTATCAAGTTTTCCTGGTTTTAAATGATTTTTATGATCATGTTTACGTGATTTTTTTCGTTCTGAAAAACATGATCGGTAATTTCTGTGCAATTTGACACACTGAGCATCCAGTTCTGAAATCATCTCAGCTTTCATTTCTTCTTCACAGTTATCATTTTCCCCATCAAAAATTCCAAAAGTATCATCTATCTTTGTAATTTTATTTATAATTTCTTTTTGAAGCTCTTCAGGAGTAGCCATGCTGTGAAGTTGAACGTCACTATCTACATGAATGGTGACTCATCTGTTATCTGGTCACTTTTTAAGGTAAATTGACAATGTAAAAATTGAAAGAAAGACAACACACTTGAAAAAAACTTAAATCTTGTTAAAAAAAAAAATAGGCACGCTTTTCAGTCTTCATTTATTTACAATTAATGTACAGTAGACGCGATTGTATAATTTATTTTTAAAAAAATCACATTTGAGGCAAAGAATGGGAGAGGCAAGTTGGCGGTAAAATGGTTTTTATACTCGATTTTCCAGAACTCCGTATGCGCTAAAATCTTAAAATGCAATCTTAAAATGTTTATAAGGCTGGAGTTAAAATGCAGGAGCATTTTTTGGTTGCTACGGACAATTCTCGGTAACCTCCGTACCGTTTCAAGGACTCTGCCGAGGTAAAACTGCATTCACGATAATTTCAAGATGGATGATACCTTTAACTATCAAGGCTCTAGTATTATGATTTACTGCCGCTATATCACGCAGATCATAAACTGAAAATCCCTCATTTGACACGTTAAGTATGGTAGGCCAATATTGCTTTGGTTTTACTTTTTTAAAATGCGAGAAAATTGCGAGGACATTGCAGCGTGTATAAAACTGTAATTAGAGATCAGCATTTTGTTGTAAATTACCGTACTAAATAGAAAACCAGATGAATGCAACAAAGATAAATGAGAATTTTATGTACTTTAAGAAGAAATTCATATTTGTCCCCATGTTGCGATCGATTTGTCGATTCAATGTCTAGATACTCTGTAGTTGACAAAAAGTTCAGTATTTAACTGCTTAAAAATGTGAGATTTAGCGGCATGTAGCACGTTTGGCATATTTTTAGAAAAATGCCACATCAATTTAAGCGACCAATTAAGGTTTGAGTTTCAATTTGGAATCTCTGAACTAATAGTGGATGCATTTTCAAAGATTTACGTATCAAATTACTACCATTTATCCGCAATAAAAATACAGCTTTTGCAGCGCAGATTTATTATAATTTTACTCAAGTTTATACTACTGACTTTAGACAGCCAGTGGTAAAGTACAGTAGTGTGCGTGCGAAGTGTGGTAATTTTTTGGTCCAGAAACTTTGAAAATGCAGCAGTAAGAATTGACTGTTGTTACCATATTACTTTAACCTTCTGCTAGAACTCATTCTCCACAATCCATTTAAATATATAGCATTAGCCAACTTGCTCTGCCTATTAATTACCCCTTTATTCATTATTATGGCACAGGTTTTGTAAATTCCCGAGACAGCTCATTATGACTGGCACTAAAAGGATCGACAACGGAAAGCCGGAGATAAAAATCAAACACGACAAGTTTTTGTCTGGTAAGTAGATCTAGCTCACACATTTGATCTCTAACAATAAAGAATTGATTTTAATCATTTATGCTGGATTTTCCCGAATTTCCTAAATATCACTACAATTACGACAAAGAATAATGATTAATACGAACAACGTTGAAATGAATTTCATTTCAATTTCCACATATTGTTCATTGCTTCCCAGAGTTGCAAATTAAATAAATTCAACGAAAGCCAGTTTCAGTCATAACGTCCATGACTTAACTAAAAAATAAACTGTAGTGGCCATATTTTAGTCTTTCGACAAATATTCAGTATCGCATCCTTTCGTGCATTGCACATCTGATTCGTTAAAAAAATAACACTTCATTTTTACAGGGTTCCCCCAGAAATTTCATTTTAAACTTTCCTGACCAATGACACTGGATAATATTTTTTTAAATTAACTAACGGCAATTTTAAAAATTAACATAGAATTTTTTTTTTAAATTTTCAAAAATTGCCTGAAAATTTTGTTTTCGGAACACCTAGAGAATTTTGAAAATTTGTTCATGGAAAACGAGGACAATTTTTCTGATTTGTACTTGGAAAACGTGCAAAAGTTTGCAAATTTGTACTCAGAAAACGTATAAAGTTTTGCAAATTTGTATTCGGAAAACGTGCAAAATTTTGCAAATTTGTACTCGGAAAATGTGGAAAAGTTTGCAAATGTGTACTCCAAAAATGAGGAAAAAGTTGCAAATTTCTACTCAGAAAATGGGCCCTGAGCTAACCTTGTAGAAGTATTAATTTTGAATCGCCATGACTGTTGAATTTCCCTGACTTTTTCAAAAGAAACCATTCTTCCCTGACTTTTCCAGGTCATTTTCAAGTTCCCTGCTTTTCCAGCTTTTCCAGGTCTGGGGGAACCCTGGTTTATAGGGAGTTACTTAATTTCGTGGTGCATCCTATTCTCGGTCACTGAACGCATGATTTTCGCGGCTAAACTATCTCTCCATTAGAGGCGCAAATTTAAAATTGAAACTGAGCAATGATTACCTAGCTTAGCGAAGTGGCTAGCCATAAAAAGCTGTCTCGATTTAATAACCTCCCACGAAATTCTTCCGAATTATTTACATAAATGTGTCCCGAAGTTGTCAAATTAATCTTTTCTGTTTCTTGACGCCTCCTCTCAGTTTGTGAATGTGGATGATGACGTAGATGAGCGTGAGAAGCATGACGATACAAGCGCAAGAGAACATGTAGATCCACAAAGTGTTAACGTAGTCGTACGGGATGGGACAATGTACGGTGTACGTTTCATCATCCGGTTGAACCAACTTCCACGCGGCCCAGTTCAAGATCTGGAGGAAAAAGCAAAGGTTAGATCCAATTTGGATCCGAAGATTCAGGTATTCTAAAACGATGAGGGAAGGGATGTTAGCGACGTGGAAGGAACTATATATTTTTGAAATATTTAGAAAATTTTAAAAAAAATTCCGTCAAACAGAGCTTATAGGCTCTATTTGGTCCATTAAAACTGCATTCGTACTTGGGTGAGCGTATAATTCACGATATTATCCACATCGGAAGCGTTTAACGGGCCTTGGTTCATTTGCATTTTATCCACCCTCTGTACTAGCTCGGCCACGGTCTCATCGATGGCTTCAGACTTCCCATGCTTGCTTCTCCATTTATCTGTAAAGTTGGAAATTGATTTTTTGCGGAAAGGGAAAATTTTGAAGGGTCCTTTCATGGGGTGAGTTATGACACGAAGTGCGCCTTAATTTAAAGTCGGGTACACACTATCACCAAACCAAAACTAAAAACTCCAAACTCGAAACTTTTCTGGTTCGTGGCAACGAAAAAAATGGCGTAGCAAACTGTTTTTTCCAAACTAAAAACTAGAAAACCAAGTTTGCGAACTAAGTTTGGCGTTCTCGTCGAATGTCGGCAAGATGAAAGGGAAATAGCCAAACTTTGTCGCAGCGTGTACGCTCAGATTTTGCAAAACTAGTTCGTGTTAATTTTTTTTATAGAAACTAATTCAAGTTGAAAGTTTGGGGTTTGTGGTTTTTAGTTTTGGTTTGGTGGTTACATGGCACAGTGTGTGCTGACCGCAGGGTATTGTATTGAATCGGTGTTGTACCAGACATAAAAGCACAAGGACAAAATTCAGCGCACCAGAATTTCAATTGGAATTTTACCCATATCGATTACCTTTTGGTAATAAATTAGAAAATTAAATTTGCTTTTCGCTACATTGTTAACTTTTTGTCGATAGACAAATTAAATTTGCCGCATTTTATTTGAGCGCTCGTGACAAATGACGCTTTTGTTGAATACGACCCTGAATGGCACTCGGTGACGCGTTGGCAGTCGGTTTTGACGCACAGCTGATGCGTATAAATAAAAATTATTACGAATTCAAGTGAAATAATTAACGAACCGATCATCACTTCCACCCTCGTCAAATTATTAACGGTTTCGATTAACTGGTTCAACAAAAAGTTCTCCGTTCCCTGCCAACATCCCAGATCATCGTCGTCGTCCACCGTACACGTGTTGCTAATTTGAAAATATATAAACGAGGCGGATGAGAGATTTTAAACCGAATAGGACGAGGTTTAATTAAATCTTTTACGGTTAGCGTTTTTAAACAAAATTAACCACAGACTTTGGAAACGAGAGGATGACTACGTTTGAACACGGGCACTATAGGGCGAAACGAAAAAACTCGTTGAAATGAACGATATAAGCGAAGCGAATCAGGACGAGAAAAAAAAAAGCCAAACTTTGAAATTGAAATTTCGGGCTTGTCGTCGGACTTACGAGCAATCGATCGCATCTTCCGACCGACAAAAACCAAAACTTAATAAAAGTAAAATAAAAATCGCCTGGCGAAAACAGCTGCCACCAACGTAATCCATGTTGAAATGTTACACCGTGCTCGCTTCGAGTCCTCGAAAACGTGGACCCCGAATGCGCTCTTAAATTTACTACAGCGCTTTTGACTGAGGACTGTTATGCGCTTTGCTAAAAGTGTCCAAAATCTACAGGGTATATCGTGATTTTAATTTCGTCAAATATTTTATTGAAGTAACAAAAATTAGTGAAATCATAAAAAAAATACGGTGCTTTAAACTTTTGTTTCGAATAAATTGTTCGGAACAACGTGAGAATAAACTACAGCCGATCCACGCCGCGTTATTTATAAAGGGAAAAGAAGGCGAGTTTTTCCGCTGATGGAATAATTCAGCTTTTCCGTAAGATAAGGGGCTATTCAAAAAGGGCGTCCTCTTGTAGGGATGAATAGGTGGAGTCACGAACACAATGTGGACACGGTGAGAGAGGGGGATATGACCAACTCGGGCGACCACTCGATAAAAAAAATGCCAAATAAAATCAACTCCCAAAGTAAAAGGAAATTGAGCGCAATATCGAATAGCTGATGTGGTATTTAATGCAAAAGTCAGTAAACAATGGTACCTCGGATCGCAAACTTTCAAATTTTCCCAGTACAAATTTGCAAAATTTTCATTTTTCTCGAGCATAAATTTGCAAAATTTTCAACCTTTTCCGAAATCATGTTTACAAATTATTCCCCTTTTTGTCGAGGACAAATTTGCAACCTTTTCCACGTTTTCCCAAGTTCAAATCTTCAACATTTTCAACTGTTTTCGAGTACAGATTTGTAAAATTTTCAACAGTTTCCGAGGAGAAATTTTCAAAATTTCCAGCAGATTCTGAGGCCGAATTGGCAAAGTTCCCAACCTTTTCAGAGTACAAAATTTACGTTTTCCTAGTACGAGTTTGCAAAACTTTCAAAACATTCCGAATACAATATTTTTCAGTTTCGAACGTCCGAATTGGAGGAGGGGGATCTTGCTCGACCGGACACAATGCGGACAGAGGGTAGGTGACGAAAAAACTAATTACACGTAGTCTGTTACATAAAATGACATACGTATTAAATTCAGCGCAACTTCGTAAAAGAAGAAAGCCAGCTAGGCCGAAACGTAGAGCAAAAATGAAATAAAATTGGTAGAGGAACCATTAAAAATTCTCGCAATTAATTTTCTTCTTCAACTTGGACGAGCCACTAGTCCCGCAACTATCCCGCACCTCGTACCTGTCCCGCAACTTTTAATTCTAACTTTCTCCGCGAGGTAGCGACTAGCGATACGATCGGCGGCGGGTGGGAATAACATTAACATTCCCTCGAAGCGTTGATTCTAGGTAATTTTTTCATGAAATGTCGAGCGGGATACAAAGTGTCCCGTTTCAAGGAGGCAAAGGGAAGGACGTGTTGTGGGGGGATGGAACCGATGATATTTAGTGAGTCACTCGATCGTTGGGAGTACGGTAGCCCGAGCGATGCTATCTGGCGCGCCCCCTTTTGACTAATTATTCGTCCCTCGGCTGGTCGATCGCCCGTTCGATTAGCTCGCTCCAATTAATAACGGTTTCGATGGCTGTCCACTCCGTTGACCGACCGCTCTTAATTGTGCCTTTTTTGGGCGACCGCGAGGAATTTGTCCCGTCCGCCGACGGTGGGCGGAGGGGTCGCTAAGACGATAGGACACTAGGGGGCGCCACGACTTTTTTTTCGGTTCTGGTTAACGATGAGAAAAAGACGGTGATTGATGAGACGTCCGACACCTGGTTGGCCCTCTCTGGTCTGAGCGCGCTTCAACGACCAACGATAACCTCCTTGACTTTTAGTTTTAAGGACGAGAGCTCCGATCCAGATTGCAAAAAAAAGAAATAAAAAAATAGGAGTGAAATTAGGGCAGTAGAGGGCGGGGGGCGTCCGTCGATGACGTCTATACCCGTGTCAATCGCTAACGATTTCCTACGCAGGAAGTCTCGATCCTTAATTTCATTCACTGAATTACGAAAAAAAGAATTTTGGCTCGATTAAGGGCCAACGATAATAATGTATACCTTTCGTTAGCACTTTATTCGTATCGACGATCGATAAAGTGGCCAATAATCACGTTCAATGAGCCATGTTATTTTTTTAAATTTTGTTTGGTTCGGATTCTGCGGATTTATAAAAAGGGGGGGGGGGAGAAGGTTTTTTGAATCGATTTCTGCAATAATTCAAGCATATGAATAGAATGTTATTACTCGCTCCCTTCTAAAAACATGTTTTAGCATTTTTTCCGGTCGTACTTTATGATGGTGTTTGCTTAAAAGTGAAATGTCTTCCAGGTTTTCATCATCATCAACATCTGCATTGAGTCCGGTCATTCAGGACCCTTTCGCCTTCCCCCCTTCCCCACTATACTCCGAAAAGGTTGATAATCCTGCCAATTTGTTCTCGGAATCTGTTGGAAATTTTGCAAATTTCTCATCGGAAACTGTTGAAAATTTTTCAAATCAGTACTCGAAAACAGTTGAAATGTTGAAGATTTGTATACTGTACTTGGGAATACGTGGAAAATGTTGCAAATTTGTCCTCGTGTAATCGTGGAAAAAATTGTGAAGATGACCTCGGAAGAGGTTGAAAATTTTGCGAGTTTAAGCTCGAGAGAAATGAAAATTTTGCATATTTGTAGGCCTACTGGGAAAATTTGAAAGTTTGCAAATGGACCCTGATTTTTTAAGTTCTCTGACTTTTCCAGGACTGGAAGCACCCTTTTTACTGACTTTTGCAATTTATAACCCACCATACATGTATCTGATATTGCGCTTAATTTCCCTTTTACTTTGGGAACTTATGTTATTTGGCATTATTTTTATCGAGTGGACGTTGGTCATACCCTCTCCCTCCCCCTGTCCAAATTGCGTCCGTTACTCAACCTATCGACCCCACCCCCTATATGATGACGTCCTTTTTGAGTGGCCCTCCAGGAGGGGGGGCTGGAAATGAGTTGATATTATCAGAAGTTCGCAGAAATCTTAACGAGGTTCTGGTTCCACCGTAAATGTTTCTGTCATTTTTGTCAGTATATAAGTAAAGCATATTTGCCTCAGCATGTATCCAAATTGATCGACTTCGTGTAACTCTAGTAGTTTTCGGGTTATTTCTCGAAAAACCCGCCATCAGATCCTAAACACGAAATCCTAAAAAAGGGGGGTAAAAGTGTTCTCGGTCCGTTCTCGTTTGCCGAAAACACGTTTGCTTTTTTTTATCTGCACTAGGAAGTAATTCCGCTTAATCTCGATGTTATAATTAATGCAGATATTAAACAATAACGAACAAGACATTCCCATTAAACCTAAAGGTTGCCCACATAACGGACTGACCCAATTGCATGCCATCGCAGACTGCATTTTTTGTAAGCGCAAAACGCCGAAGTCGTACCACTTTTTATTTTGGCATCATGTCGACACCCACGAGTGGACAATGGTCAGCGCTGCACGGACGCAACGAATGCACGGAGATATTAATAAATAAAAGTGGACCATTCTTAGAGCGTTAATAAAACGCGTTGTAAACGAGCGAAATGACGCCATATCTCACGAGATAAAATAGGGGAAAAAGTAGAGAAAGTGTCCCGGCCCCCCGTCGGCGTCCCCAACAAGATTTCGGTGGGGGGATTTATTGCATCGCTTTTCAACGCCCACCAATTTTTTGACCAATTTTTGCCACGAAAGTAGATCCTGATGACGAGGGTGTCGGTGCGAGAAAACGGTACCCGTTGACGAAAAATCAATCGTCACCTTTGACCTTTTGTCAATCATTTCGATTTTCTTCTGAGGTGAACTCCTTCACCTCGGCTCAGCACCAATTCACGGGTCAAGAAAACACATTTGCATTTAGAGCATCGAGAAAGATCAACTCACGAACTGCATTCAGCCTCTTTCAAATTGAAATATGGAGCCTAAGTTGAATATTAAACTGCAGTAAAACCCGGAAAAGTGACCACCTGTTTATGTTGACCACTTTTTAGTGTAGGCCTATTGTTTTCTCTAATGTAAATTTCCTTCATAAAAATTCTCTGTATAGTGACAAGTGACCAGCTGTCTATTGCATACAGTGACCAGTGCGTGTTGTCTTTTTCGTAATTTTTACATTGCCGATGTACCTTAAAAAGTGACCAGATAACGGATGAGTCACGTTACATCTTGCTTTATAACGCTTGGACATGATGATTCTGTACTTTTTTGATTTTGTGCTTTATTACTACGTCTACATGTATAAGTGCAGTATACATGTTCATTATTTTAATTTAATTCAGGCATTATGTTATTATGTATAGTGACCACCTGTGCACTTGTCCCCAGCCAATCAGCACCATCCCCCCTGAGAATTTTGCCCATTTGTCCTCAGAATCTGTTGGAAATTTTGCCAATTTCTCATCGGAAACTGTTGAAATTTGACAAAAGTTTACTCGTGAAACAGTTGAAAATGTTGAAGATTTTTTTTGCAAATTTGTCCTCGAGAAAACGAGGTTTTAAGTTCTGTGAGTTTTCCAGGACTGGAGGTATCCAAGCTGTTTACTGACTTTGGAAATTTATAACCCACTTATGCGATATTAAGCTCAGTCTCCCTTTTACTTTAGGAACTGATTTTATTTGGCATTTTTTTTTTCAAGTGGTGGACATCCGAGATGGTCATACCCCCCTCCCTCCCCCTGTCCACATTGTGTCCGTTACTCAACCTATTCTCCCTCCCCCCCATCCGTGTTACACCCTACATGAGGATGTCCTTTGTGAATGGCCCCTAAGGCAATTTTAGAACTATTTTAAGACAATTAAAATTAGAACCGGTGATCTCTAAACACGTTCGAGAATTCTCAAATTGTCCGAAATTTTCGTAAATGTGAAATGGAGTCGTTAGCTTAGCTAGTGGTCAATTGGTCACTCGTGCAGTCCACTCGCTTCATAAATGGTTTCTAGGTGCGCTTTTACTAGCTCGATCTTCATTCTCCATTGTGTCCGTCCTAAGGCGTTGGTGAATTGCAGTTGCGGCATTTTTGGTGAATTCAGGTTAGCTCGACCCCCTTGGTCCTCATTGGCCTTTTGTTTGACGGTGGTCACTCGGCCGAAGAAGAAGGGTCATTTATCATCATTTATCGGAAACGGTCAATCTGCTTTTTCCAAAACGTTTTATGGCTCATCCTTCAGGATTAGTCGTTGAGTGAATTTTGCATTATAAACTTGGGAATTTTTCAAACGATGATGTCACCCCACTTTTTATTTTTCTCAAACTTTTTTCCCAGCAATTATCGACTCCCTTTAAGAAGTTAAGATATCTAAAATAAACGAATTCCAAGATCCCAACCCCGCTCAAAACAGGTTACCCCCAGACCTGCAAAAGTCAGGGAACTTGAATATTTCTGGAAAAGTCAGGGAAATTCAACGTACCGGTATTAATAATGTTATCACATTCCAAAATTAATGCTTCCACGTAGTATGCTCAGGGCCTATTTGGAAACCTTACAAAATTGTCAACAGTTTCTGAGGACAAATTTGCAAAATGTGCAAAGAATTCACATTTTCAACTGTTTTCGATTACAGATTTATGCAATTTTCAACAGTTTCAGATTTGCAAAAAAAAAAAATCACATCATTTTCAACTATTTTCCATTACAGATTTATGCAATTTTCAACAGTTTCAAATTTGCAAAATGTGCAAAAAAATTCGCAACATTTTCAACTATTTTCGAGTACAGATTCATGCAATTTTCAACAGTTTCCGAGTAATTTTTTTTTTCATATTTTCAACAGGTTCTGATGACAAATTTGCAAAGTTCTCAACCTTAAAATTCAAGGTATACAAATTTGCGGGACTTTCAACATTTTTCGAATACATATTTGTAAAATTTTCAGAAAATTGACACTGACACGAAGAATTTGCAAAATCGTGGATAACATCGGATATATGATCGGTCGGGGAAACTTCTGGAAAAGTCAGGAAAGTGGAAGCTGAAATTTCTGGGGTGACATATTAAACTCAAAACTTTTCATGTCGAGATAACGCAATTCAGCCGAAACTACTTAAACGTTTAGTCAGATACATGTACAGTATGTCGTATTTTTTTACCGAATTTCTAACGCCATTTCCATTTTAGGAACCTTTTGTATATAGGCTACGGGTCGACCGTACGTAACTTCAAACGGAAGTCTCTATAATGAGCCAATGAGCGCTAGCGTGCCACTCCGTACGTATCATTATATTATTTTTTCCCGTGAAATTATAACTTAATACTCCGTTAACTTATGGCGAATTTCACTTGTCCAAAAAGAGTACACTCGGAGCACCCGAGTGTACACTCGGGTACTCCCGGAGTACCCAAGTGTACACTCGGGTACTCTTTTTGGACAAGTGAAATTCGCCATTAATTCCACCGTTATTGTCTGTAAAGGACATCGCTAGAGGGCGCAACCTGCGCAACCACAAAGGCAAGAGGTAGAGGTACGAGCAGGTAGACCGGGGGAAGAGGGGACACGAATTCGGTCTGCATCGGAACGAAGCCACTCGACCTTCCATTGGCCGAGTCGATCGAGGCCCCGCCCCCGAAGCGCCCGCGGGCAGAGGGCGCTGACCGCGGAATGGATTCGTCCACCTTCTCCCCCCCCTCGTCCGTCCCGCGTTTTAAGCCGGCCTCCGAGAAATGGATTCGTCCGCCTCGTGCGAAGCGCCAATTCCATTCCGAAGCCGAATTCCATTTTCATAGGTGTCGTAGAACGCGAGAGGTGCCGTGCGTTTTTTGTTGTTGTTTTATTTTGACAGCGAAAATGAAGCGGACAGCGACCGGAGTGACCAGTGTCCAGCAACCCGGCTCCTCGTTCCGTGGATTAACGCGTGTTTCGTGCGTGGATTTACCTTGAAAAAAAAAGAACCACCTGTGGAATTTTTCGTTCGAAAAAGAAGTAAGTTTTGGAACGACGATGGCGAGAGGCAACGGCCTCATGCAGCCTACCTTCTTCAGCCGAATAATTTTTTGGATTTTGTGCGCTCGTTTCTTCGTGTTCTTAGACGGGCCCCCCTCTCCTTCTTCTTCTTCTTCTTTCTCTTTTCTTTCGTTCAACGTCTTCGCCTTTCTGCCTTCGGGCGTTCGAATCTCAGGTAAGGAATTTGGGCAGCGTGGGGCCTTCCAGAACACATTCGTAAATCATACAAGGCGAGGGTTAATCGTCGATTAAGTTAATCGGAGGGATTTTCATCGTTCGCTCACACTCCTCGATTGTCTCCGAATTGGAAGGTGTGGAATGCCTTTCGAGTATGCCCTGAAATTATGTAATTTTATGAACGACGTGAAGTTTGATAATTCGAATTACTGTATACGATGTACATGTAATTCATTTCAGTTGTTATCGATAATACGAAGTACAGCTTAAACGTACTACCGATGTGATGGTCGTGTGCGGACTCGATCCTAAACACTCCCGATTTGAACCCTGCAGCCTCTGCACTTTTATTTTAACAGGGTTCCTCCGGACCTTGAAAACCTGGAAAAGTCAGGGAACTTGAAAATGACCTGGAAAAGTCAAGGAAGAATGGTTTATTCTACAAAAGTCAGGGAAATTCAACGCAGTCATGGCGATCCAAAATTAATACTCCTACGAGGTTAGCTCAGGGCCCATTTTCCCATTAGAAATTTTCAAAACTTTTCCACATTTTCGCAGTACAGATTTCAAAAATTGCCCACGTTAATTTCCATGCACAAATTTACACAATTTTCCACGTCTTCCGAGTATTAATTTCCAAAATTTTCCACGTTTTCCGAGTACAAACTTTTCAAAATACTGTTTTCCGAGTACAAACTTTTAACATTTTCCGAATACAAAATTATCCCATTTTAAAAATTGTCATGCAATGTTTTGTAAATTTAAAAAAAATAAATTCTATGTTAATTTTCAAAATTGTCGCTAGCAAATTTAAACAAATATTTTCCAGTGTCAATTTTTTACGTGGTCATTGGTCAGGGAAATTTTAAGACCTGGAAAAGTCAGGGAAGTTGAAAATGAAATTTCTGGGGGAACCCTGGTATAATTCATTTGTTGTTATCGTTGGAAGTCATGTTCGGCCTGACCTACGATAATACATAGTGCAGTTTAAACGTATAGTCCCAATGTGGTCGTGTGCGAACTCGATCCTAAAAACTCCCGATTTGGACGCAGCCTCTGCACTTAATATTTTAATCAACGATTATGCTATAAACATAAGCTAAACTGCGGTTAGAGCGTTCGATATCTAGCTCGCGAAGGCAATGGAAAATGCCGGTAAAATTGCACGCTAGTCGTGATCCCGACTAGACTGGCTTTTTTAACCGGTGATTAAAACTATAGCGTTTATGATTGCGCACAAACTCGTTTTAATAACCGTATAGCTTCGTTTAAGTCTGCATGTGAATTTCACATCGCGCTTAAAAACGGTAAACTTGTTTTGATAACCGAACACGCGTACTGAGACTATACACGTATACACCTGGCAAGCATTTGGTGAATCTCGTCCAAGATGAAGCACCGAACTTATAAGGGGTAATTCACAAAGGACGTCTTCAAAATTTTCCGAAAATTGGACTCCTCCTATACCCCCTGTCCACGTTGTGTCCGGTCAATCAGAACCAATTCCTCCCCTTCCCCCTCTCGGACATCCGAAACTTAGCAAAATTGTATTCGGATAATTTTTAAAGTTTCGCAAATTCGTACTCGGAAAACGTACATTTTGTACACTGAAAAGATTGAGAATTTTGCCAATTTGTCCTCGGAATCTGTTGGAAATTTTTGCAAATTTATCCTCGGAAACTGTTGAAAATTGTAACAATCTGTACTCGAAAACTGTTGAAAATGTTGAAGGTGTACTGGGGAAAACGAGGACAAAATTGTTGAAAATTTATCCTCGGGAAAACTTGAAAATTGTTGAAAATTTGTCGTCGAGAAAACGTGGAAAAATTTGTAAAGATGAACATGGTTGGAAGGTGGAACATTTTTGCAAGTTTATACTCGAGAAAAATGAAAATTTTACGGATTTGTACTGGGGAAATTTGAAAGTTTGCAAATGGACATTGAGCGTTTAAGTTCCCTGACTTTTCCAGGACTGAAGGTACCCTGTTTACTGACTTTTGCAATTTATAACGCATAACCTAGGCGATATTGCGCTCAATTCCGCCCTTTTATATTTCGTTTGTTTGTTTGTTGTTTGTTCGTGGATATTTAACGTTAGTTCGTGGAAATCGCGTCGAAACTCGATACACATGTCTCATTTATTTGATCTCATGTACGTATAGTTTAAACTGATGTGAGTTTTCGTCCACTTTTTCCTCCTATTTCTTTTAATTGGCGGTAAACGTTTCGGTTTAATCGCCTCGACAAGTTCTCGCTCTTGAAAACAACGATAAAAACGAGAGTGAAATCGTTTTTAAATCGCTTCTGTAGCGAGCTAATCCAAAAAATGTTTTAATGAATTACGCTTACCCTGCATGGATGTTCGCTCTAATGATCGCCGATTGCACCATTAACTTTAGTCGACGATTAAAATTCGGTTTCAATCACCGTCAACAATGGGAAAAGACGAGTGAATTGCTGTAATCAGCGATTATGCCGAGGGGAGTTTGGTACACATCGTGCAACCAGCTTGTCCCCCACACCTTTTCAGTTTTTTTTTTTTTTTTTTTTTCTTAAGGAATGCGATTTCTTGGCCCCCTCATACTCCTCATGGCAGGCAAAAAAAAAAATTAAAAAAAAAATCAAGAAATGGACCTCCTTTCGTATAGCCCCAATCTTCAGAAATTCCCAATATTTTGATCGGGAAATAAAACTGGTTTATAAAGGAAGGGAACGACCAATTCGGTGGGCTTTAATTGTCCATTTACGATCTTCAGGCCTAGAAAAAGCACGACCCATTCGTCAAATTCATCCTCGAAATGTACTGAAAACAATATCATGTACTGTATACCGGGTAGTCCAGTAATTGTATATAATATACAGTAAAATACGATCATTAATACGAACTCGTTTAATGCAAAAGTTTGATAGTGTTCTACGAACGAATTTCGCAGCCCTGTCCTATATATACAGGGTTCCCCCAGACCTGGAAAAGTCAGGGAACTTGAAAATTATTTGGAAAAGTCAGGGAACTTGAAAATTATTTGGGAAAGTCAGGAAAGAATGATTTTTTTTGAAAAAGTCAGGGAAATTCAACGCAGTCATAACGATCCAAAGTTAATACTTCTGCAAGGTTAGCTCAGGGCCCATTTTCCGAGAAGAAATTTGCACAGGATTTACACAATTTCCACGTTTTCCGAGTAAAAATTTTCAAAATTCTCTAAGTTTTCCGAGTACTAATTTTCCACATTTTCCGAGGACAAAATTGCAAAAATGTTCACTTTTTCCGAGCACAAATTTTCCCAATTTAAAAAATTTTCATACAATTTTTTAAATTAAAAAAATTTTTTTTTGTTAATATTAAAAATTGCCATTAGTAACTTTAAAAAAATATTTCCCAGTGTCAATTGTTTACGTTGTCATTGGTCAGGGAAATTTTTTTTAAAACCTGGAAAAGTCAGGGAAGTTAAAAATGAAATTTCTGGGGGAACTCTAGCTGAAACAGGCTATAGTTCAAATGCATTTAATATTTTTTTTAACATGTTTTGCTTATTATTGTCAAAATCATGTTTTTTTCTGACTTCTGATAATACTTAACTATATCGGATTAAACGATTAAAATTTGACTATGCAGTTTTTGCCAGATTCAGATTTTCTAACGACCGTGTTGTTAGAAAATCGGTAAATGATCGGCTTTATTTCGATGCTTTTGATGTCTGCGTGCAAAGTACATGTAGTTGCCAAGCTAAATTTCAAATGTACGGAAATGAAACTCACGAAAAAAACAACTCGAAATTGTCTCGCGTGGGTTTTTTCGTTTTATTTACTCGAAATACTCGATTGTGAATGTTTAAACTCGTAAATAAATTTCGGGAAGACCTTCTCGCATTTGTCCCTGAAAAATGGCGCAATTATGTACACTTTCGCTCCTCTTTTAAACACAATTTGCATATTTTTTATGGAGGAATAATAATAATAAGGAAACCAAAGCGCGCTATTTTTTAAAATTCGTTTCGAATGATTGTACATGTATATCCAAAAAAGATCCAACTTCAGTGGAACCGCATTTTGAACTCGCTTTATAAGAATTTGTGAACTCACTTCCAGTCCCCGTCCTATGCTTATTGCAGGCACTTACCACTCGGCGTACACTAGCGCCACCAATGAGAGTGCACGCAAAGAAAGCTTAGCCGAGCAAAACTGAGCTTACGAGAAGCGCTTATAAGCTTTCGAGAAGATTTTTAACATTCTTTTTTGGAAATCCGAAAGCAGATTTGTAAGACACAGAGTGGCACACTGATCATTATTGGTCAAAAGTGTAGCCATGCACATTTGTACCGTAAAACGTGTCCTGAGCTCATCGTGAGATGCTAATATGCATGTGTAAGGTTTTACGCTGAATGTTTCACCTAGCACAACGCATGCAGTGGCGCCACCGAGCACACTGACCATCACGCTGATATCAGCGTTCATCGTGCGCCCCAAAGCTGGGGGAAAAAAGCTGAAAACAAGCACGAGAGAAGTACGTTGAAAGTAAGCATTCTTTGTGCTCGCACCCTATAATGGACGAGTATAATGTTGATTTCTTCCTTTAACTCGAATTCGGATATTACAAATTTTCGGCTATAAGCCTAAAACGAGCGAGTTTTTGAATTCCTGAGCATGCGGGCCATGTTAATTCAAAACGAACTTTTATAGCAATGTAAAAATAAATGTTTTTTCTGACTTCTGAAAATACGAACTGCGGTATAAACTAACAGAACGTCTGTAACTGTAACATTAGTCTGTAACTGGGTTCGACTGTAATACGAAATTGTGCATGTACATGACTTCGCATCTAATGAACTTTATCGAAATTTTAAGACCCTCGCTAAAGTTTCAAATATTTCAGCTATAAAAAATTATGATTTTAGGCCCAAATTTGTGAGAGATTTAGAGAAAGAAAAATAAAACGTACGTGTCATGAGTGCAACCGAATCACGAAATTAGCGTTTCGATGCCTGAATCGAATACAAATTTCGTTGATTTTTCCGGAGTTCAATAAGGGGGAGGTCAAGGACCCTGGCGAGGGTGGTCAGCGTGAAATGTTTAATAAAATAACGGTTTTGCCAACGTGATGTATTGAATCGTTGATGCATCGGATGCATTTATATGATTCTATTAACAAAATTGTCGATGCCTCGCGTATATAGGCGAGCTTGCTAAAATACCTTTAAAAGTAATTTGGCGAATCTTGACTCGTGAACTTAGCGGTAATCAATTAAAACCCGAATTTTGGAGAAAAAAAAAAACCTACCGTCGATAATGGGGCATTAACTATAAACGAGTTTCAAAAATCGGGCAAAAATTTGAACTTTGAATAAGTCTAGAAGAAAGCCTAAAATGCTTCGAAAAAGGTCAGAAGTAAAATGTTCGACGAAAGTCGATTATTTTGTGTCCAAATATGAAAATTGAACAAAATGGTCAAATACAATAACACCTGGAAAAGTGACCACCTTTGAATGGTGACCACTTTTTAGTGTACAGGTGTATTGTTGTTTCTAGTCTGCATTTCCTTCATAAAAATTTTCTGTATAGTGACCATTGTGTGTTGTCTTTTTTTGCAATTTTTACATTGCTAATTAATGTATTTTAAAAAGTGACCAGATAACGGATGAGTCACGTTACATCTTGCTTTAACCCTTGGACATGATGATTATGTACTTTTT
>JAQGBX010003295.1:0-17716 GCA_034698745.1 Megaphyllum sjaelandicum
TGGCTGATTATCTGCTGTTTGGGAGGATCGTTTTTGTATTTTTCCATTGTAGATACACAGTTCAGTTTCCCCTCGCTGCTTCCGTTCCTCAAGTTCTTTCCGGAGCAACCTGTACTTTACCCTTTCTTCATATGTCCTGTCGATGGTGATCATTGGGGGTCTCGCTGAGTCCGTCCTCTTCTCGCCCTTCTCGTTCCTCGCCTGTTCAATGCACTTGTCTCGAATCCGCGTGTTTTGAAATTTTACCTTCAAAAGTCGAGTTTTTTCTGGAAGGTGCTTTCCAATTCTGTGGAGGTCAGCAATATTATTCTCAGTTATCTGATATTTCAGAAGGAGGGTGCAAACTTGCCGGTACTCTTCCTCTTGACGTTCAGCTCTCGTCAGTCCGCTGGGTTCGGGTAAGCCATGAATGATGACATTGGAGGCAGCTTCTCTGACATTTTGATGTTCGGTGACAACTTGATTTTCCACATTTGCTGTTAGCATTGGTTGAATGGTGTGGAATTTCTGGATTTTCTCACAGAACTTCTGCCCTCTTTTGATAACTTCCGCCCAGAGAGGCTCTGGGTTGCTCCCTTCTGGCTGAGATGTGCCCATGGCTTCATCGTCTGGTACAAGTGAGGTGGCGAAGTGTTTTACCTGTGCAATCTCTGATTGCACAGGAAGTCTAGAAGGGAGACTTCGGGTAAAATTGCCCCAATTCGAGACACAAGTAACGGACCAATTAAGGGATTAACAGAAAAGCAGACTACATCTTACCTTCTGGGTGTAAAGGGGTCGTTCTGTTCCAGGTCAAGTCTGTTTTATGGTCGCCATAAAACAGAGTATCTTTCAGAATCTGCAATGGTTCTTGATTACCTATAATAAAATAAAAAGGAATAACACATTAGTAAAATTCAGAGATATACTTCCATTGGTTAATAAATTTCGTCAAATATCCAAAATTTCGCCCTATCTTGGAAAGAATATTTTGAGAGGGTAAATTCATTGGTCCAACTCAGAAAACTCCTTACTGGAATTATCTGTTTCAGGAGTATTTAAACAAGAACATTTTGTATCTTGTTACATTGTCCCTAACTTATGTAGTCAGGTTCGTACACCCTGCCACACTTAAAACTTGTAATTTTAAATCTAAAATTTATTTTAAAATATTTTAAAATGTTTTAATTGTCAAAATAAAATAAGAATTTGTCCTAACTGTATCTGGATTCTTCACTTCAATCTCGCATTGGAATCTCGAGTATATCTGCACGCGTTCGCCAGTTAAAGGAGTTCGAAATTGGCATCTCGTCCAGTTTCTAAAGTTTATTTTTGGCTAGCGTTTGCCGCAAGGCGTGCTGGGAAAGCACCCCCTTACATAGTTTCGGCAGGCTTCTTGCAACACCGGAGTCGGCCGCATTGCCCCGCCACTTCAGTTTCCCCTTAACATGTTCTCGTATGCGCAAAGGATCCGTAACCTTACCGCGCACATTGAAGTAGCGTGTACGGAGCGTTTCTGGATGTATGTTGACACCCATACACGGTATCTGCAGATACACAACCTCGCAAGGTGCTATTTTTGTCTGATAGGCAGCAAATCAAAAAAAGACATCAAAACTTAATTCCTCCATTTCTTTGAAGTTAAAACATATGAGGCTGCAGCCTGCAGGCTCGGCACGGAATGCCCTAGACTTTTGAACATTTTGGAATAATTCAGCAAGTGCGGAATTTTTAATTCCTGCATGACATGACCCTTTCTGGGTCATGAATAAAGATCCCATGATCAAAGGGCGGTATATGGGATAGGGCACAAAGGGGTGAAATTATTCCTGTCCGCAAAATCAATCAAATTGGTGCTATTGTTTTTCTTTTAAATTTCTCATGTTGAATTCCTTGAGATTCCAAAAAATGCCTTTATTTTAATTGATTTTGCTGTCTTCTCCGACTCCATGTTGGCACCTTTAAAGTACTTGTTTTTGGCATACCAAAATGTGGCATCATCCAAAAAAAAAACAAGAAGAAAATAACACTGCACTGACTAGAATGGTCGCAATTTCCTAACCAATGGTCCAGTGTCTTGCATAATTCAATGCTTACATTCCAGCAATGCATTTTCTGTGGCAGGTAAAATGTTGTTATTCTATTACTATTACTAAAAAAGTTTGTTTCACGCGTTTCCTTATTTTTCCATGAGTAAAAATTTGCAAAATTCCCCACGTTTTCTGTGCACAAATTTGCACAATTTTCACTTGTTTTCGACTACAGATTTCTACAATTGTTTTCGAGGCAAAATTTGCAAAATTGTCCACGTTTCCTTGGAAAACCTAAATAATTTCAACAGGTTTTTTTTTGGAAACTCCGAAAAAAACGTTTGCAGTATTTCTAAAACTTTTAGAGGACAAATTTACAATGTTTTTCACAGTTTTTGAGCTTTCCCCAAGTAAAAATTTGCAACATTCTCCACGCTTTCGTGAGGAAAAATTCGCAAAATTTTCAACGATTTCTGAGCAAAATTTACCAAATTTTCAAGGTTTTCCAAAGTAAAAATTTCCAAACTTCTACACGTTTTTTCGAGGAAAAACTGGGAAAATTTTCCATCAGAATAAATTGGCAATATATCTTTTTTAAAGTTTTTAAAAGCAAAATTTGGGAAATTTTTACAGTTTCTGAGCACAAATTTGCAAAAATTCTCCACGTTTCCCCAAATACAAATTCGCCATATTTTTTAACAATTTTCGAGGACAAATTTTTAACATTTTCCACGTTTCCCGAGGACAAATTTTCACAATTTTTCACGTTTTCCGAGTGAAAATTTCCCACGTTTTCTCAGTACAAATTTTCAAAATTTTCCATGATTTATCTAGGACAAACTCGTAATTATTTCAATTTTGGAGGTCAAACTTGCCAGTTTTTCCGTGGACAAATTTTGAAAATTTTCCACGTTTTCGCGAGGTCAAATTTTTAAAAATTTTCTACGTTTTTCCGAGTACAAATTTTCAAAATTGCCCATGTTTTATCAAAGACAAATTCGCAATTATTTCAATTTAGAAGGACAAATTTGCAATATTTTCAACCTTTTCCAGAAGGCATATTTGCAAAATTTTTCAACGTTTTCCCGAGAACCAATTTGCCAAATTTCCAGCAGTTTCCGAGTACAAATTTGTAAAATTTTAAACGGTTTTCTAGTAGGCCTACAGATTTATAAAATTCTTACGTTTTCGAGGACAAATTGTCAAAGTTCTCAACCATTTTGTGAGTACAAATTTTAAAAATTTACAGTTTAATTAAATTGTGAATACAAATTTGAAAATTTTCCAAAAAAATGGTCATGCTAATTTTGCATATACATGTACTACAATTAGTCCTAATCTTGCCTGGGGGCATTGCCCTTAAGTTAGTACCCTAATTGACATTTGAATTCCCCCCATGGAAAGTCTATACCTAATGCCCCTGCATGTCCTACGGATGGGGCGACTGGATTTTGAGGCGAGTGCCACACTGCGTCGAGCATCTGTTGATTAGTTGTCCTTCGTCGTCTACTACATGTAGATGGCGTTACTTACCCGCTCAAATTAGGCTTCGTTCGGGCCTGACTAATCACCGTTTCTTGAAATGCTTCGTTAGGTTTTTAGGGAGAACAAAATGATTCGAGATCGACTTCGTGTCTGTTGTTGTCGGTGATTTAAGATATTAATTTTTCGTTATTTATCGTTAACACGGAAGACATTCAAATGCCGGTATCAGGTATCAGAAGCAGTCTTTTTAAATATTTTCCTATCATGCAAACCTGGTGTTCTTCTGCAACCTGCATTCGGTATATACTTCTCTTTAATATTTTAATTTTCAGATGATTGCCATAATGTCGAAGGTGTTAATTACAGACAAAGATATAGAAACTTAAAGAGAAAGTTCAGATATTTGATATATGTAAGTATACATGAGAGACGTACGTTGTACTGTATATATGCCTTTCCCAGATCCATCTGCAAACACACGTAAGGGACAAGACGCTGGAACGGCTTTTTAGAATAATATGCCTACTGTGCAGTGCCCCATCGGAGAGTTTGAAGCATTTCATGCTCCATTGTCCTATAGCTGACGCATGAGAGGTATAAACCCTTAGCTAGTATACTGCGGCTAGATATAACATGCCAATCATTTGATGGATGTAAAAACTTGCCTTGTGAGTTGGTTTAGCTTCCACCGGTGCAACAGTATGGCATTGACTAGTCTTCAAACCGAGAATAGGGTAATACCTGCATCCCTTTTAAATTCTTGTTGAGCCCTCTATTTGAAAGAAGACAACCATATGGACTAGCTGTCATGACTCTTTGTACGTAACCCTGAGGTATGTATATGTTGAGTGGTCTGGCCGGTGTGACACGTTAACTGGCAAACGAAGATAACTGCATTCTGAAGAGGCAAAGCCTCTATCAAGTAACAAATTAGACAAAATTTTTCATCTAGAAAACATTGACTAAATAGGGCTTCCCTCCAGCAAGAACATGGTCATCCCTAATTGCGCATTACATGTAAGCTTTGCTCGACTCGCTCTGATATTTGCTAGTGGCGCTCAAAGATTCGCTTGGCACGCTCTGGTTATTATTTAAGTTTTCCTATTGCTTCAGTTGACCAGTATCTAAAGCTGAATTTCCTGCCCTTCAGATAGAGCATTTATGTCCTCTCAACATTAATTTCATTCTGATTTTATAAAAAAAATGTAACTGCTAATATAACAAAGTGTTTCCTTAAAAGTCAACAGTATTACATGTACTGTTTTTAATAGGAAAATGAATGTTTTCAAGACGAGCTTAAAACAGCGCAGAGAAAGTACCTTAATTAAAGTCAACCAAGATAAAAGGTGAGAATGTGAATTTAACTTTCTTGAATATTTGTCAACAAAACGACTGTTCGACAGTCTAATATGAACGTTCAAATTCTTAATTATTTAGCTTTCTTCTGGATCGACTTCTTCAGTATGAAAGATTTGAGGATTCCTCCAGCGACTCTGATATGACAATTTCCAGTGATAGTGAATTGGACAGCATGACGATAAAAAAGTAAGTTCAAATTGGAATTTAACGTTGATTTAATGCTGGTATCGAGTGTGTGCTAAACATTCACTTCATTTCAATTTAAAAGGCTCACAAATATTTGCAGAAAAAAGGCTGCACCTTCTTCGGCATCTGCAAATTCGCACGGTTTTGTCGGTTTAGGTCACTCGAGCACTGTAAGTAGAAAGAAATTCTTGGAATGTATAGCATGGTCCTAAAGTTTTTCTATAAAAAATAATTTAGATCTCAACGCGATGTCATACATGTACATCTCATGTGTCTTGATTTAACATGTTTTCACATCAATATAACATCTTTCACCTTAGTCTTGGTTAAACTGCAAAAAAAGTTAGGGAAGTTGTACATTTGAAGAAAACAAAACTTAATTCATCATGTGTGCACAAAATCCAATGTTGCATTTTTTTTGTTTAGATTTTGATACTTTTCATGTTGGTTTTTTGAATTTTGAAAATTGTAATGGATGATGTCTCACTACTAACCTTTGAGGAAATGAGAAAAATATTAATTTCAATTGGAAAAACTGTGTTTCATGTTTATGACGAGAGTGTTTTTGAAAGTTTTATGACAATCAGAATAGATTTGTATATCATTGTTAAATTTAAGTTGCCAACATGTTGCTGGAAAGGTGAAAGGGCTAAAAAATATCATTATTGAACTATTTCTGAGTTTTTGAACACCATCTATGCCATGTTTGAATATCATAAAATACTTAAAAATAGAAAATTAATACGTTTATTTTGGAAAAAATTTTGGATTTAATGTGTTAAAGGTTATGCTGTGTTCCCTTTCCGCCGCTGACATATCTTTGGTGATATTCTAAAGCGAATTTAGATTTGATGCCCATATTTATGATAATTATTCATACATTAATAATATTAATTCTTCATTTTGTAGAACCGACCTTTGACGATTGCCGAGCCTGCAGGTTCCAAACGTAAGAAACCAGCATCCAAATCGGCAAAAGCCATTCCAACCAAACACATTGAGCCAGAAGAACCAGTGACGCTTAGCCAAGGAGACGGTCACATGACATCGGAGGAGATTGAGCGTCATCTGGAATCGCGACAAATCCTTCTTGACCTGTTGCCAGAAAGAGCCCCACCGACCGTCCCCACTGAAATGTTTAGCAACGATCCAATGGGCATAGAAAGGTACCTAATCGATGAATAAATTAGTCCAATATGTAAGTCTTTGGCTTTTTAACTGATTTTCTTCAAGAGTGGTGTGATTTGGCAATACTGAAGTGTGCAATGTGATTTTGACCATTTCCCACTACCTTAAAATACATGGCACAAAGGCACAATGATGAATAATTTACCAATTTTTGCACCGGCGCCGATGGTCGAGAGGTTACGCGCTTGCCTCGCGATCCTAATTAGCGGGGTTTGCTCCCCGGTCGAGGTCGGTGAGAATTTTTGAGGATGTGCAAAATTCTATAAGTGGCGGCTCTTTCGGATGAGAGTTTAAACCGAGGTCACGTGTAGACCCCGTTTGATCTCTACACGTTAAAGATCCCTCTTGTGGGGCCAGAAGTCCCCCCTCGAAGGCAAAATTCCCAGGTAGGTGATGCTGACACATCCCCTGGCATTGGTGTTTAACCCTCGTGTGCAGAAATAGGCCAATGTTAAAAATCCACAAACCAACCAACCAAGGCTTATAGCAATGCTTATATTTTCTAATTTAAAAAATACTCTAGGAAGCCAAAGGTTGAAACATCATGCTGGTGAATGATATAACGAGAACTGGTTTTGTAAAGAATTACATGCCCCCTTTTCACGTTTAAATTTTAAGGCAATTGATAATTTCTCTTCCCAATTTTTTGCTTTTATTCTTTTTTTTCCCAATATGGTTGATTTTTTATAGTATAAGTTCATGTTCTAAAATCCAGAAATAAATTCCTTATGGATTTTTTAGCTTAAAGTTTGCTAAATATCGTTTAAAATGACATCAGTCTTTTTTGAATTAAAATGTAGTAGCATAGTGGAGATGATGTGATTGAAGAAGCGACTAGAATACTCTTGGTTTGACTGAAAAAATTTCTGGGTGTTTCAGTTAAAACATTTCAGATCAACTTCTTCGACTTGATAACAGACCAACTTCTGTGTAAAAACTGGGACTGGTTTCAGCAACTTACGAAAAAAAAAAAAAAAAACAGCGATTTCATGTGAAGAAAACACAAAAGGCGACGATCAATGAAAAAAGAAATATTTTAATTTCTAACATAATCATGGATTCATGTCCATCATCACGATTGAATCTCTTTAAATCAAAGATTCAAAAAAAAAAAAAAATGTCGATTCTTTATCGAAACCCAAGAGACTTCTATTAATTTAGTTGATCCAAATTAAGTAAGGAAACTGAAAGGGTAGATCTTATTACAGGCTGGAATGTGTAGGAAAATGGATGCGAAAGTACAGAGGGAGAGGGATACAAGTGTTCAAAAAATAAAAGTTAAGGAATGGTAATTTTCCCGATAAAAATGCCGCATTTGTTTATCAAAATTCCACAAAAACTCAAGTGTTGAGCAAAAATAATACATCTGACATCGCATTTTTGGACTCGAGCGTTGATACAAACTGAATTTTTTTTCCAATAATATACATGTTATATAAATTGTCATGAAAACTGTTTACTGCTCCAAGAATGCGCATCTTTCTTGTATACGTTGACTACTGTTTTTTTTCCCTCTTAAATGTCCCGTTGTTCTTTAGTCTTTAATCATTTTATGCACATATTCTTGTCCTTTCTTATGTAAGCGCTTGTGGTACCGTTGAGCCAGCGAATTGACGATGGACAGCACAAAGTAAACCACCATGGCGATGATGACTTTCTCAAATATTGAACTTAACCAACTAGCCTCCTGGAAAAAAAAGTGATTTTTGCTGTAAAAAACTTGCACGAGACCAATCCCACTTTTTGAGGATAACTAGTTCTGGATTATAGCGAGAACTCCGATAATTCAAGAACGGCAGATGCCACCATAACCAAGCATGTTTGCTGTAATCAATGCAATAGAACGAAACAGATTCCCTTTCTTAAAATATTCATGAAAGGCGCGTACACTTACCTGCGATGATTTTGCCCCAGTTTTTCGATGCATCTTTGCCTTTTGTTTTTCGAGAAACTCCCTAAAGGGCACGTGCAGGTATTTCCCCACATATGGAACGAATCTGAAAGATAACATATGGGTGATATGTGAATTTTTTTTAAAAACAATTGGTCAAACTACATGATCTGTTTGACTATCAAGTAACGTAAGTAGTTCTGAAGAGTGGCAAACCAAGATAGGTATACTCACTCAGAAACGTTAACAGCTCGCTCGACTAGTGCTTCGTTAAAAGCTATGATTACGAACAGTTTCTAAATTTGGATTCAACGAGTAAAAAGCGCTTTTAGATTCGTGGTGAACACCTAAAGCGGTGCATTCGAAGATGGAAAATAAGCGATACCTGTATGTGCATTTTGATTACAGCTTTTCCGATTAGCGTCGCTCCAAAAAATGTCCAAAAGGGAACGAGAAAGTGACCGCACGTTATCCCAGCAAGGTCGAACAAAGGGTTTGGAATCTGAAACGGAATACAGACCCGTTAAAGGTACCAGACAAAGCTGCCGAAAAAATTGGGAAAGTGCAAAAATGTTGGCGACTCACCGAAGCACAGGCTAGGATTCCGAAGAACCCCACTCTCTCCACCAGTTTCTGTATGTATAATTTGGCCCTGCTTATCCTGGATTGCTAAAGCAAGGCGAGAAAAGTCCCCAATGAGTGAAACCATCCAAAAAGGCAAGAAAAGTTTAAGAATATCCTAATTGGCCCGTACTAAACAATTTAAGATAGTAATTCCTCACATTTAAAAGCATTCTAGATTGCACATTTTTGAGAAGAAACAATTTTTTGGGCAAATTTAAATGCGACAAAATTTGTCAACGGTTAAAAATTGAGTCATTTTTAGTGATATAAAACTTATAAACAAGGACAGTGAAAAGGGAAAGCAATTTTCTTCGTGTCTTTACCCAGAAAATATGTTACTATCTTTGAAATTTTTACATAAATGGCATATTTTTCATTGCATTTGCTGCATTTTGTTTTTACAATTTTGAGGAAACTCGTTTTGCTTTATAAACATGGCTTCACCATGATTTTTGAATTAACTTTTATTGCCTCACTGCTCATCTTAAAGGATGCGTTTTGTGGCTAAGCGAAACTATGATTTGCAGTCATACATTTTAGTAATCTTTTAGTTGTGTTTCATAAAGTGCAACATTGCAAGCCAATATTTTTAGCTCTCACTCTCATTTTTAGGCAAGAATTTTGCTTTAAAAGTTTCTTAAAAGTGGGAGGGTGCTCTGTAAAAATAAACTAATTGCGTTAGGAACCCCATCAAGGCACCTGTGCATTTGGATTGTCCCTTTGGGACAAAAGCTCCTCAAATTCTTCCAGTTCCTCATCGTCAGTATCAAAACCTGATAATCTGGCCGCACGGGCCATGAAGTAAGGTGGAAGCTCCCCTAAAGCTGTCCCCGCTCCCTGAAAAGTGAATAATTGATCGTTGAATGCGAAGCATGTAAACCTGTATTGTCGCAAGAATAGTGTGCTCAGCACTCACCCACATAAATGCCTCTAGCCTAACTTTGCTCATTATACTCCATAACGTAATGGGAATCACGTTCAAAATACTGCTGGATTCCTCGTCGGGACACACGATTCTGACAGATGCAAAAAACAGGTGTTAGTTCAGTCAGTTATAGACACAGGACAATGTTCAAGTGGTAAAAGTAATGCTTACTCGTCGGGATATGGCGGCGAAGGGAAATTTAAACTGCCACACTCGTACGCTGCTAGAGTTACCGATGCTATGTGTGGACCCTGGAATTTTGGGATAGTAAAATTAGAAATTACAGTTTGACTATTCCATTTTGTCGGAAAGTTCCAGCAGATTATCTTACCAGATACAGCAAAAATGTATGAAGACCAGTCCCCAGTCCCACTGATGACAAAACCCCTAGTCCCACCCAATAGGCACACCACAGAAACTTCTTCTGGATTATCCTAAGGAACTGAAATTGTCAAGAAAATAAACTTGAATGTTAGCTAGAAATCCAGTACATAACGAGACTTGAACAATACGACCCCAGATCAAACATAACCATTCTGATGATAAAATTGCTTGCAAATTGAGCATGAATGTAATGATAAAATCGAAATTTCACTCTTTGCTATGAATGCTTTCACCAACATGCAAGTGTGGATCTTTCTGGTATTACTCAATGTACAATAGCGAAAAATTGCCAGTTTCAAAATTGAAGTAAAGATGGCAAAATTTGAGGTTATTTTTATTCATGATCAAATTTATATTCGAAAAAAATGTCTTAACTGCTTACTGTAACTAAATATGAAAATAATGCAAACATTTTTGAACATTTCATGTAATGTGCTTAATTCTGTACATCAAACATGGGTATTTAGTTCATCTGATCGACGAATTGGCTTAGGGTCGAACCTACTTGCTGATGTGGTCCATTCAAGTTATAAATAGTAGTTAGAAATACGGTCGTTAGTAATAATGCTAACACGCTTAACTTTCTTCTCCATAATCTGGAAAAAATGTGCAGTTTAAAGTTTAAAAGAACTTTCGCTTCTTGATGAGAATACATCGTAAAAATAAGAGATTCTCACTTTTTTCCATTTTCCGATGCTATATATCCTAGCTCTCTAATGAAATAACTGAACGTCGTTATGGGTCGCTTCCATAGGACGATAGATTCCCTATCTTTTTTCTCTTCCTGCCTGTTTTTGTAGCGAGATTCTAAAGAGCCAGCGGAGTTTGGCGCGGCGCTGCCATTCCTCTCCGAGCCACTGCTGATCTTGCGCCTCTTCGTGACCATGACCATCGCCTTTCCTGGTTGTGGCATTTCTCCACCTCCTACTTCTGTTTCTGGCTCACCGTTGACCCTGAGTTGCGAAAGACAAAAATGGTAAATTTTACCCATTTCTCACCATGGTATCGAAGCACCGACTTAACTCTTCGGCCTCGCAAACGACTAAGACGCTCTCCAGCTCGGCATAGTGCCGCTTTTGTGGGCTCATGCAAAAAAACATAGATTGGCACGAAATTTTTGCTCGACTCACTGACGAAAAAGGCCTACGTGTTAATGTGATACATGAAAAAATAGTTCCAAAGATGAACTGGCAGTAAGCCACCTTTTTATTTCTGACTCGTTATATCTATTTTCGAATTGACAATTGGCGACAAAAAAAACATGCGGAAGTGTCCTTAAATTGCAATCAAAGCCTACTGGATTTTTGTCAAACTTTAAAACAAAAAGTGTTTTTTTTGTGCTATAAAACCGATTTCCTCCGTATTTGTCCTCTACAGAATCATCTGCCTATCTAAACAAGTTTCTTGTGCAATTTTTTTCCAAGGCCAAAGTACAAAGTATTTTTAATGTATTTCCTACTTCAAGTGCAGAATTTAAATGGGTCAAGTATGCCAGCACAGCAGTAACCGTTGACGGTTACTGACATGTTAACCTTTCTTAACCCTTTACATTCGCATACATCCTTACTTGTTTGAACTAACAATGTCATTAACTGAAATACTTTACCTGATGGACACTTTTGGAGATTATACTGGCTAAGGTTTAAAAGAGAATCACAATTGGACAATGAGGCCATTACTTTTAAATACTGTATAGTTTTAGTAAATATTTTAGGAAGATTTTGCAAACTAGCCGTTATTTTCATGACTATTTTTCACCACAATGCAGAGGTATGTTTTGCATTAAGTGTACAGTATATGTTATCTATAATTTTTATTTATTGGACTTTCATTACATCACAAACATATAGAAAACGTTCAACACATCTCAGTCTGAATTGTGTAGCATGGTGTTTCTCAACCACTGATCCACGAAGAAGCTCAGCACATCTACTACATTATTTTAATAACTATAGAACTTTCATGTTATTATAATAATATAACACAAATATCAAAAAACTGTATAAATAAAGGTTTTTACTTCTGCCTTGGCGGTCCGTGAAATAGTTTTATGAATTTTTACCGATCAGTGATATATTTTTTTCTATTTATACAGGTCCCTGAAACACTTTTCCTATTTTAGCCAGTACACAGGTGTAAAAAAGTTGAAAACCACTGGTAGCATACACTTGGGTGAGCGAACACAAACACAGATTTGATTTACTGCAATTAAAAACAGAAGTATGGGTGTATCACAACAAGCTAAGGTGAACATATTTAATCCGTTTTTTTTTAAATTTTAACTCAAGTCACAGTGCTCAAGTCCCATCTGCCTTTTAATCAAAACAGATGATGTGGCAATAAATTTAGCCGGTCTCATTAGCATTTTCAAAAAGCCTTCGTAGCAAGACGACGTGGCAGTAATTTAGTAGGCTATATAATTTTACTCATGCAGACAGAATGCTTTTTAAATTTTAATTCCTTATGATCAAAGGTGGACAGATCATCTAAGCTGATCATTATTGGAGAGTAAAATCCAAATAGCATTTTCAGTAATTTTTTTAGCCATATATTATGAGAAATAGGCTATACAAATATTTATTGTAGCCCATATTGATAAATGCAAATTATAGTGTAATTAATCAACGTGAAATATTTTAAAGCTTACACGCTGGATTTTATAGTCAACACATACTGTACAAATCTAAAAAAGCACGACAGGAATATAACACGGAATTATATTTGAATTCAATTTAAATTTATTTTCATATCTGAATCCTGTTGAACTTTGGTTGATTTCCAAATTTCAACGAACGATTGTGAAATGCTACTTAAAAAGAGACGGGATTTAAGGGTCCAAGGTTTTTACTTTTTATTTTACTCGAAATAGTAAAGAGACTGCGATTTTTACAAGGAAATGCAAAGAAAATTGCTACCGAAAACGTTCGCGAGTAATTAAATGTGGAAATCGTGCAAATATACACATTTAAACACATAAATTGAGAGGAAATATACAAGGCACTTACGCAAGTGTTGGGTTCAAGTGATACGAGGTCTCTTTGGGGTCACTCATCTTACAATCGAATGGGAAATATTATTTTAAATTAATCAAAAAGTAAACATATAGTTGTCCAAATGAAAAAAAAAATGAATAACACTTCGACTAGTTTGAAAGCTTTAAACTGGCGTTTTTAAACAATAAAACACTTATATTGCACGAAACACAACTTGGCAACACCTCATTGGACGTTAAATCACGAGCCATTTAGAACGCCATCTTGAAATTCCGCAGGGTCGTGAGCGAAGGGTGTTTTCGGCAAAGAATCTGAATTCTTTGCGATTTAGAATGCACATTCTAACCGATTCTCGTCCGGTTATATGGCTTCTTGGTCTATTTCTATACGCAAATTAAGTTTGGCGGCAATTTTTTTGTTTTGCAGTTTTTGCGAAATTGTTGCAAAAACCACATTTTTTTCGATTCCACTACAGACGACTAATCATATTTTACGCACCTCCTTTACGAAATCATGCAGCGTTTTTACGAACTATTACGTTGTTATTGAAAAGTATCCCAAAGAAATAAGGTGATGCTCCCATATATACGAACTTAAATTGCACATTACTTCTGTTTTACCAGCACACTTTCGTAACTCGTAGTGGGGATTTCATTTTTTATCCACTGTTTTCTTCCGGAAGCAGTAATCTTAATTGAAAAATTAACGCGCACGATCTTTTTCAATATTTCTTATAGATATTTTCAGAAATTTAAAAAAAATGTGTTTTTGAGTGTGCATTTTTTTCTCTCTGCCACCTAGCTCTTACCAACAAGGATGCTCCAAAATCCAACCAATTTGGAGAAATTACCCGTTTCCGGAAGGAAAAAATAAGGAAAAAAAAAGTAGGTTATGAAATTGAGCTCATAAAATATAGGATGAAAAGCGAGTCAATTGTATTTACCAAGCAAGGTTAACTGTAAAAAAGCATTTTTATCGACAATATTTCATTCAAAAACTGTAATAAGCAAAGCCTTTATAAACTTCCATCCCATTTCAAGATGGCGTCAAAGGAGAGCTGTCCTGCTTCAGCGATAAGCAAGTTGCGGCGCTTCTGCTTTTTGCCACAAAAACCTGTACGGGACTCCGTAGATTTCTAGTTTTTGTTTATTTGTGCCATTGAACTTTCTCTCGTCGTTGTCGTCACATGGCCCAGTAAGTTAGTAGCCTAGAGGTATTCGCCGAGTGCGGTTGTTTCATCCCTCCTGGTTCTAATTAGCTGTTTATGATCGAAAACCTCTCACGCGTTGCCTCGCCTTTCAAACGATGACCTCAGATATATTTGCAAACGAACCCAGTTTTTTTCACGTCGGTCACCGAAATGAAATCGAGGAAAATAACGCGGATCAACAGAATAGAAATGCGGTAGCCATTCGAGTTAGGACTAGTAACCCTTTGAGCAAATCCAGGGCCTACGTCACCGTGGCCATACTATGCTTGGTCAACCTGTTAAATTACATGGACCGATTCACGGTTGCAGGTAATTTTCGCGACTTTTATTTATCTTTGCGTTTTTCGGTAATAATGCACGAGTGTACCCGAAATGGAATGCGACGACGGTGGCGCCATCTGGGGCTTCACGAGCCGTGAAGTCACGCCATGTTCCGAGCGCTTCTGCACGCATAATTTGCTTTAAAAATGATGGAATAAAAACACGAGCATTATCTGATAAGTACTGTAAACAATGGAAGGTTTGTTTACCTTGCTTATCTGTTTAAAATGACACCCGCGATGTTAACGGGGTGGAGTCGGGAAACGGGGCGGAATTGCCTCATCTCGACGGCACATGACCTGTGTCCAGTCAGGGTCAAATTGCTGGGTCCCAAGGTCGTTGAGGGCATTGATTTTTTTTGGGCGTTGATCACCGTATCTCGATCCTGTTTGGCGTGTAAATCGTGGGTGGGAAGCAGGAGGCATTGCCTACTTCGTGGTTAAGTTTTGAAAGGGATCCAAAAGTGTTCCGTCAATGTGGAAATGTGTCAGAAAAGAAGGCCTTATGAGTCAGAAAACTGAGGATTAAATATATTTAAAATGTATGCTAAACCCTATACATGTAATGTTAAAACTAATTAACCTGTTTGATAAACATTTGCTTTTGGAAGAACAATTATTGCAGCTAATTGACGATGCAGATAGACCTATATTAAAGATTTATGAACTTGGGCATGCACAAGAAATGCAGCTTCTGTGTTTTATTTTTTTGCCCGAGAATGGTATGTTTAGGAGGAACAACGGTTTTCGTTGCTGTTTGATACTAATGGGTAGTACATGTGTGATAAAACTGGATAAACGTGAATCCATGGATTAACAAGACTGTGTAATAATGTGTGCGTAACTGTTCCAAGTATAATATTGATGAAACCTGACTGTTGGAGTTTGGTTCCTGTCAAAATAGCCATATGTTAGCATCAACAAAGCTCAGCGTATGTATTTGTTAGACACCCACTACACATCTGGAGCTTTCAGTCTTAAATTAGTCTTGTGTTGATTGTATCTCATATTGTATGGACTCCATCATCATCATCATTAAACTTATTCCAAAGTCGTGTACTATTAGTTTCAGCCCATTCATCTCTCAAGTTGGTTTATTTCATTGCACAACACTTAATCCAACCTACCATTATCCTACAGTCAGTGTAAACACAGTAACATATTGCAGGGTTGTTATCAGTTATTGATCTTCCCTTATCCGGTAGGCTTCATCTTCAATTGCCAAGTCATGTAACTGTGTGGGTGCTACAAATTTTACACAATTTTCAAAAAAAAAAAAATTTCCTAAATGCCAAAAGTAGTTTGTAAGAATTTTTGTGTAACTATTAATCATGTAGTTTCATATTTTACCCTACCCTTTTTAATCTGTCTAAATCATTTACAAACTTCCTAGCATATCGATGATGGAATTGAAAACTCGATTACATGCACCCTGCAACATTCTCCTGATCTAGTATCTGGTTTACAGTAGCCTATGTACAGTAAAACCTGTTAAGAGTGACTATACAAAAAAATGCCATGTTGGTCACTATAGAAAGAATGCCTGAATTAAATTAAAATAATGAACATGTACACTGCACTTACACATGTAGAGTGTAATACACGAAGTAAAAAACCACAAAACCAAAAAAGTACTGAATCATCATGCCCAATGGTCATGTAACATGACTCATCTGTTATCTGGTCACTTTTTAAGGTACATTGGCAATGTAAAAATAGCATAAAAGACAACACACACACTGGTTACTGTACACAATGGACAGGTGGTCAGAATACAGAGAATTTTTATAAAGGAAATTCATCTTATAAAAAACAATACACTAAAACGTGGTCAACATAATCAAGTGGTCACTTTTCCAGGTTTTACTGTATCATATAGTACAGCAGGCCTATACTGTAGGCCTACCAAATATCAAAGGTGAATTTTTCAAGAGCATAAAGATATAAATTGGAAATAAAAAAAATGAATGTATAATTTAGAAATTTAGCCATCTGCAAAAAAATTGTGAACAACCAAAATATTTGAATCGATTCTCGTGCAGAAAATTTGCAAGAAATCTTGGATGCCTTTGTTTTTTTTTCCCTTTTGGTCCATTCACTATAGGCTATACATGTAGTTATCATTTCTTAAATTGTTTTAATAATAAAATTAAACATTTTGGGACTTCTTTTTTCTATAGGGAAATAATAAGGGAAATAATTAGGCGTTGTGAATTTAATTTGTCCTGTTGCATGTATCGATCACTAAATGGCGTTTTGTGGAAAATATAATTAAGAATGGTGATAGTTAAAAAAGTTACTTACACTATAATAACATTTTAGCCTTCATTTTGAAAATCCATATCATAGGAAATAATAGCATATAGTACATGTATGTGCTCCTATACAGTGCCTCTTGATGACACTTGTAATGAGTATTAAAACCAAAAACCGGTAGCACAGGTTAGATTCAAGTCATAAAACTTTGCTCAATAAATTTAAAATTAATTGTGTATTGTCCATTCGCAGTCGGACACGATTTGCACCAACAATGTCTGAAATTAAGTCTGCATGGCTGATTCGGTCAGGAGATTCTAAGACCTATACCTTAAATGATGTAACTCGGGGAGAACCCATCGGCTAAATAATTGACTTGTGAATAACAGATTAGCCCTTTGTAAAACCATGGATGCAGTTAAATTTCTGTAACATTTTTTTTTCAGTTATTTTATAAAATAGGCCTACATAAACATGAAAAAATGGCATGCATTCTGATTTTGGCGGTGTGGTGTTTTTTTTATTGTTATTATAAAGGAGAAAATTTACATGGAAACGTAAATTTCAGAAAATATGGTGCAACGCTTTTTTCTAATTTTATATTCTGATCTTGAAAAGTTTACACAGGATGTGTGCATGCAAGATTTTTAAAAGAAATAGGTTCATTGACTGTAAGCTCGAAAATTATTAACTTCCATGAAGTTGATAAAATATAAAAATACGGCCAAATTAGTTTCAAAGTAAATAAAAAAAATTATAGATATAGCTAATATTTTTGTCGTACACATACACTGCCTGGCCATAATTAGTGAGCCCTGCATCTTAGTATCGGGTTGGGCCTCCTTTTGCCCTCAAAACTGCATTCATTCGTCGCGGCATTGATTCC
>JAQGBX010003296.1:0-17713 GCA_034698745.1 Megaphyllum sjaelandicum
TAGGAAATTTCCCTTTTTTTAGTACATGTAAAGTGATTGCATTGCAGCTACTAGCTATTTTCTTGTTTTCTAGTTCCATATAAAGCGGCAATGAGCAAAGGAAGTTCAGCAACACGAGTAAGCATTCCAGTTTCTTGGAGTGTTGTTTTATTTCAACTCAGCTGCTTATTTACAATTTACAATTAGCAAAGAAAAGATCCTCAATGCTTCCTCCAGTGTGGACATAGCTTATTTTCACTGTCTGCAGGCATAAGTTTCAATTTAAATTAGCTACGTTACATTGAGGAACTTTTTGTTTCTGTTGTTTGTTCCTAAATGTTTTTAACATGCTACTACATGTTTTAACAGGACCCTACATTTTTAACATGCCACTACATGTTTCTTGCTTGACACGTTACTGGAATTAAGTTCCAAGCAACGTATTTCTAGTTTCTTGGTTCCACATAAAGCGGCAAAGGACAAAGGAAGTTCAGCAAAATGAGTAAACATTCCAGTTTCTTGGAGTGTTGGTTTTTTCAACTCAGTTGCCTGTTTGCTGTTCTTGTTCGGTGTGCATGGAATGTTCCACCAACATTGTACAACAAATGGCAACGAAAAGATCTTCAATGTTTCCTCCAGAGTGGACACAGCTAATTTTTCACTGTCTGCAAGCATGAGTTTCAATTTAAAGCTACGTCACAAAGAGGAGCTTTCTGTTGTTTGTTCCTACATGCCCCCACATTTTTTAACATGCCACTACATGTTTCTTGCTTGACATGTTCTTGTACAGTATCTTGCTGGAAGTTCCAAGCAACTTATTTCTGGTTCCCTGGCTCCACATAAAGCGACAAAGAGCAAAAGAAGTTCAGCAACATGAGTAAACAATCCTGTTTCTTGGAGTGTTCCTTTTTCAACTTTAATTTTGCTTGTTGACTTTCCTTTTTCGGTGTGCATAGAATATTGAACCAAAATCGTACAATAACTGACAACAACGAGCAACGAAACGATCCTCAGTATTTCCTCTTGTGTGGACTAGCTTATTTTCACTGTCTGCAAGCACGAGTTTCAATTTAAAGCTACGTCTGTGGTTTGTTTCTGTTTCTGTGTGTGTTTCTGTGGTTTGTTCCTACATGTTTTAGCACAAGTCTGCACGACCCTACATTTTCTTTAACATATCACTACATGTTTCTTGCTTGATATGTTGCTGGAAGTTCCAAGCAACTTATCAGTTTTCTTGTTTCCTGGCCGTGCCTGACATGTTCTTGTACAGTATCTTGCTGGAAGTTCCAAGCAACTTATTTCTAGTTTCCTGGCTCCACATAAAGCGACAAAGAGCAAAAGAAGTTCAGCAACAAGAGTAAACATTCCTGTTTCTTGGAGTGTTGTTTTTTTCAACTCGGTTGCTTGTTTACAGTTCTTGTTCGGTGTGCATGGAGTGTTCCACCAACATCGTACAGCAACTGGCAACAGCAATTAGCAACGAAAAGATTCTCAAATTGTTTCCTCCAGTGTGGACGTAACTTCTTTTTACAGTGCCTCCACCTCTTGATCGTTGACCAAATCAAGCCCCTTCCAACGCTTCCGGAGCTACGTCACATAGAGGAACTTTCTGTTTCTGTGGTTTGTTCCTACATGTTTTAGAACGACCCTACATTATTTTTAACATGCCACCACAGGTTTCTTGCTTGATATGTTCCTAAATGTTGCTGGAACTTCCAAGCAACTTATCAGTTTTCTTGTTTCCTGGTGCCTGACATGTTCTTGTACAGTATCTTTCTGGAAGTTCCAAGCAACTTATTCCTTGTTTCCTGGCTCCACATAAAGCGGCAAAGAGCAAAATAAGTTCAGCAACAAGAGTAAACATTCTTGTTTCTTGGAGTGTTTTTTTTTCAACTCAGTTGCTTGTTTACAGTTCTTGTTCGGTGTGCATGGAATGTTCCACCAACATCGTACAGCAACTGGCAACAACAATTAGCAACGAAAAGATACTCAAATTGTTTCCTCCAGTGTGGACGTACATGTAGCTTCTTTTCACACAGCCTACACCTCTTGATCGTTGACCAAATCAAACCCCCTTCCAACGCTTCTACCAAAGTGAGGATCGTAAAAGCTGCATGCACACCAGAAGAGAACACGTGCAATATCAAAGATGTTCAAAATCTTTTTTTACCTTGACCAGTGGATGCGACGAAAATCTTGACGAAGCTGGAGCAAGCGTCTCGCTCCTGTTGAGCATTTTCATTGCCCCGGAACACACTCGTTATCCGTTCGGCGGCGTGCAACTCCGCGGCGCCGCACTTTTTCATGGTGACTTCCGGACGCTGAGTTCGACTTGTTTCAACTTGGATTTGGGCTCAAGTGGAGCACGCGGCGGTCGGCGCCATCCCAGCGTGACGGGCGTCGCGGGCGTCGATCGAAAGGATGAACTTGTTCGGAGCGACTCGCACAATCGACTGAGGAGCGTCTGCGGTCGACTTGCGAGAGGAGCTTGCGTTATTAAAACGACCAACGATGCAACTAGCGCCTCGGTGCATCGGCGCCATTCAACAGAGGTGTGGATTTTTACAGGTGCCGGCTTTTGCGCCCGGCGCGTACGTAGGGGGGGAGGGAGGAAAGGTGAACGACAGGCTCGTTTTGCTTGTTTTTGAGTATTTTTGCCAAGTGTTGCTTGCCATCCTTTGATCTGTTTTTTGGCAAGACGCACTGCCATGCAGCGTGACGTAAGGCCGTTGACTGGCGCAGGTTTAATGAAATTTAACCGGTTATTGTAACCGGCATCCATAACCATCCCGTCTTTATCCTAGTTCAGGTTAGGATCTTCCTGTAGGCTATAGCGTTATTGTAGCCGGTTCCAAGCCCGGGGTAATGGGGAGGGTTGGATAGAGGAGTGGCGATGCGCTGCCTGTTACAAAACCGACAACACGATATTAACGGTTTGAAAACTGGCGTCCATTACTATCCCGTTCTCCTCCTTGTTTTGGTTAGGTTCTGTCTATATTTCGCTACTGTTGCCGGTCCCAAGCCAGGGTTAATGGGTAGGTTGGATAGAGGCGTGGCTATGCGCTGCCTGCTTCAAAACCGAAAACACGATTGTAACCGGTTGAAAACCGGCATCCATTACCATCCAGTCCTCTTGACTGTATTTTGCTACGGTTTTCGGTCCCAAGCCCGGGTTAATGGGGAGGTTGGAGCGTGGCGATGCGTTGCCTGTTACAATACCGATAACACGATTGTAACTGGTTAAAAACCGGCATCCATTACCATCCCGTCCTCTTTCTCATCCACTCAATGGTGCATTTCGCTATTGTTGCTGGTCCCAAGCCCGGGGTTTGTGGGGAGGGTTATGTTTGGTTAGGGGCTGATGCTGTTACAAAACCGACAACACGATTGGTCTGTTTTCATGTTAGATGCTGTCAACGCACTGGCAGCGTGACGTTATATGCCGTTGATTGGCGCAGTTTAACGAAACTGTCGTCATGTTATTGTCAACTGGTTGTTGTAACCGGCAACCTTTACCATCCCGTCGTCCTCCTCGTTTTAGGTTCCGTTTTTCCTCGGCCACTCATTGTTGTATTTTGCTATTGATACCGGTTCCAATCCCGGTTTAGTTGAAAGGGTTGGGCAGAGGAGTGGCGATCCGCTGCCCGTTACAGAACCGACAACACGATTGATTTATGTTGCCGGAGTCTCATTCCGATCTGTGACACCAACGGGCGCTGCGCCCTTGGTTACTCAACATGGCGGCTATGCTTGACTTCTGTACAGTGCACTCGCGCAATTTTTTTATCGAAGTACTCAGATGATTTGCGAATGGCACTTTGGCAGTCGCTAAGTTCACGTGTATGAATGAAATGCATTAATTGGTTTGTTGACAGGGATATGTAGCTTTCCGCGAGTTCTCTAAAGCCAATTAGCCTTTCAATTTTTCACATGTAACTTCATGACTGCTAATTGTGCGATTCTCAAAAATTACACCTGAGTACCCCTAATAATAATTGTTCAAATCTTTCACGATTTCCATTAAATTATTCAATTAAAAGCATCCAACAGTTAGAAATTCATGTAATTTTGTCATTTAATTTAAAAAAATCAAAATGGCGGTCAATTCATCAAAATTTGACGAAATCTGCTAACTAATCGCATCATGCGCAAGCTGAAAAAGACTATTTTGAGAAAGGAATAGTAGATTTGTCGGAATATAAATGCACAAGTTAAGAAAAAAAATTGTAAATTTTGCAAGATAAGAAAGTTGCTCAATTTCAGTTTGCGTCGCCATGGCTCATCTTGAAAAATAGAGATACTCAATATTTATAATACCACCTAATAAGGATTGGTTGAAAGATATGAATTTGAATTGAATTGAATAGAATATCAAGAACAACTCGTTTCAATTTATCACGACTTAACCCGGTAATATCTAAAAGGCTGTAAAGTGCAGCTTCTGGATCCTGTTTGGAAATAGAAAGGAAATTGAAAGCACCCGGAAATAGATATTTAGGTGCTTCAATTCCGTATTAGATCGTCTAAGTTTTCAAATAAACTAACATGAGATTATAAGCAAAACGAATTGAAAAATACCTGAGAGTATTTAAATTCTGTCTATTTACCATTTGCCAAAAAAATCTACTGAGTAGGGATGTACGAAAACATGTCGAAAATTCAGGCACAGGGTTTTATCGATTTGTTTTTAAAGAAGCTTCTTAACCAAATACAAGTTGAGATTGAAACTAAGTTTTCAAGAAACTAATGTTTAATGCAAGCCATCCGAAAAGAATTTGTTGCTAGTTTAATCCTTATTTCCTTAAAAAAATTTAAGCCTTTTTCCTTAAAAAATATATTTACTTGCATGTTTAATGCAAGCCATCCGAAAAGAATTTGTTGCTATGTAGCATTTTTTCCTGAAAAAAAATATTTATTTGCAAAAGAATATCCGAATAACTGAAAATGCAGTATGCGGATTTAAGGAAATGGTTGGTGAAATGAAGGCTTTTGCAAGTATTTCTTCGTTCATTTAAAAGACCAATCATGGAAAACTATGAAAACATATATTTTCTATTTTGGAGTAAATTACTGTTCTAAAACATGTTCAAGCAATGTTTCCAACAGTCTAACCTTTTTTAAGACGACTCTCAAGGGACGTCAAAATTTATTCGTTTAAACGCGTAGTTCGTATTATCAGAAGTAAGACAAACATGACTTCACCGATAAGAATACTAAAGTTTCAATAAGTGCTGCAATTTTTTAGGAAATTTCCCGTTATTACGTAACGTTTTCGAGAACTCGATAATTCGTTCGTTTTATCCGAAAATTTATAAAATCGGAATCCGTTATTTTCGTACCTCCAGACCTGTAAAACCTGGAAAAGTCAGGGAGCTTGAAGATGTCTTAAAAAGTGTAAGAAGAACAATTAACTTAACTATCATTAAAACGTCAGGGAAATCCAACGTATATTGTCTCAATCCAAAATTAATGCTTCTAAAGTGGTTAGCTCATGGCCCAATTGCTAACTTTTAAAAATTTTCAGTGTACCGTACTGTGCACAGATTTTGCAAAATTTTCATTAGTCTCCATGGACAAACTTTCGAAATTTGCCAAGTTTTTCTAGTAGGCTACTAATTTGCAAGTCCTTTTTTATCACAAATTTTCAACTGTTTTCGAGTACAGATTTGTAGACTTACTAACCTCTAAAAACGTTTAGAATTTCTCCTTCCGAGGACAAATTTACGAAATTTTCAAACATTTTCCGAGCACAGTTTGCAAACTTTTTATATTTTCTCATGCTAGTGTTGAAAAATTTCAAAGTTCCATCAGTAAATTTGACAAAATATTGAATATTGTCCTGGATCTATTTTGTAAAATCGCGGATTACATTGGCGGATTCCATTCGAAAAAAATGTGCAAAATTTTCCATGTTTTCCGAATAAAAATTTTCAACATTTTCCGAATACAAAATTGTCAAATTTTCCAAATATTTTCGTTCAAAAATTTGTAAATTTGTCACGTTTTTTTATGTTAATTTTCGAAATAAGCATTCGTAAACTTTGAAAAATATTTCCCTTTGGGAATTTTGCAAAAAAAAGTCAACTTTTGACATTGTCATTGGTCAATAAAATTTATTTAAAAACCTAGAAAAGTCAGACATGGAGAATAATAAGTTCCCTTAACGGAAACTGACCGCGAACTGGAAATGAGTTCGTATTATCAGAAATTCGTATTAAGCAAGTTCTTCCAAATGAGGTTCGACTGTACATGTATATTGCATCTGTATACTACGTGATTTTGGTATATGATATTTGTAAGGCCTATTTTGAAGACGCCTGTAAAGGTGGCAGAACAATGATAAGGCCAAATGTTGAAAGTACAGGATATTGTTCAGCTAGGACATGTCAGCTTTGACCTTCGTTTTTATGAAAATGGAAGAAATGTCAATATTGGCCTATCGATTTTTCGGAGTGGATCGGTTATGCTGCAGCAGGATTTTTATTGGCTACTAAAGACGTGGTTTGTAAATAATTAAAAACACCAATCTTTTTTTAAGTTTGCTTCAGGAAAGGCCTTCCTGGCTTTATAATCAGCTGAACTAATCACGGCAACAGAATGCCAAACAGGAAGAAGATTAAAGGAATGTGCGTTGTCAGGACAACTCACGGTTATTGTATCGTACAACGAAGCAATGCCTGCGTGACATTGGATACTTCGGTACTCATGACAACCACCTCTTCTGTTTTTCTTTTCATTGCACCCGATATTCTCAGAACGACCGTGGTCATGCCAAGATCTTTCAGGGAGGCTGGAGCATTAGTCGTTCCCCGTGGTTTGTTGACAGACAAACCCATATCGACCAGATTCCCTTGCTCTTGTTTGGTTTTGGGTAGTTCACTGATGGAATGTTGTCATTACCTTCTGGCCGTTGCTTCGGACTTTTTCAAATGTTGTGACGCAAATGTAAGGTAACCAAAGCACCTACATTTCTGAGCGAATCTTGAGCAAACAATTGTGAGGGGGAAATGGGGAATTCGTATGGGAGTAGTTTTCTGAATTTGATTTTAGGTCCATTTCGTTTCACAGTTTATTTCCAACATATTTCATCTTTGCTATTGTGTTGCAACTATTGCAATATTAAAGGAAATACTTAGAAATATATATATATATAAAACCAGAATGTTTTTGTCATGTGCATTAATGGAATGCTTTTTTTTACGGGAAAAAGTTATAAGTATTCCAGGGAGTAAAACGTAATTTCTTTTAAAGCTGTAATTCATTTTTGGGATTCGCAGTTGTGTGTCCACATGCTCTTGTGCTTGCTTTTTAAATATTGGCCTCCTCCCATATCTAAGTGAAAATACCTGGAGATACATTTTCAACATATTTCTGATATGCAACATACAAAGATATCTCCATACAAATATTTTTTTAAAAATAATTGCAATTTAGATTTTTTGATACGTTTTATTTTTTTTTATATAAAACATAATTCATAAGTTAACTAATCTCTTACAATATTAATTTGATATTAAAAAATATCATATCAATTACATTACAATGTTATTAGTTTATTTTGAGAATTTTTTAAAATATATTTTAAAATAATTTTACATTTATTTATGAAAACATATAAAACAAATACATATTCAAGGTATTTGGAAATTTCAGTGGTCTAATCTATATATATACATACAGTAGCTACGTTTCTCCGAAATCCATTGTATCTAAAATAAATTGAATAGTACTTCGAAAATGTAATATAAATGTAATTAAAAAATATCATGTTAATTGCATTGTAATCATATTAATTTATTTTGAAGATTTTTAAAATAAATTTTAAATTAGTTTTACATTTATTTATCAAAATGTTTTTTTATATAAAAAAATACATTCATGTATCCACTGTATTTGGAAATTTCGTTGCTCCATTCTATGCATATTTTTAAAAACTTGTCAGTGAATTCGAAAGCTACAAATACATTTTTCCGAAATGCATATTCAGAAACAGTTTTATTACAGAAAACACATTTCCTAAATTATCTTTCTAAAGATTTTTTCGATGTGGGAGGCCAGTAAAACTTGAATAATTTTATATTAATTTTAAAATGCTCTTGTTCATTTTTAATATTTTTCCACTGATATTTTGATTTACTGTACATGCATTTCTTGGCAGTATAAATCAGTGTACAGTGTAACAGGAACAGTGTAAATCTTCACATTTGGGATTTCTATTAAAAAAACCTTCAAAATCTTTTGAAATTCTGTGAAAATTTTAGTTGGGAACAATTTCAAGTCGATGTGTTCGCAAGCCACAAGCAGAAGCCCATTTGTTCAATTTGATTTCACCATCTTATGACTTCATTTCCGGGCGCATTATAAGCTCGATTGTATTTTAGTTCACACACCACGAATAACTTTATGAGCCTATTCGAATTTCAATTAGGCCTACGCTTTTGATACATTCAATGTTTGGACCCATTAAACTGCAATGATGGAAGTTAATGGTTTGACCTAGCTTAGTTTAGCCACTGGGAATGACCGACCTTGGAATAAGGTGTGTTTTTATTTAGTTTTTGGTAATCAATAAGCCTCCAAATCGACGTGAGATGCATTTACCAAATGAGCAGCTTTGCACTTTTCAAACCAGAACAGCACGTCGCAGATCTTAAACTTGTTGATGCAATATATTGTATCGTAACGATTTGTCAAATTTTTGCGATAATCCATTCACTCATCTGCTACTTTTTTTCAAACATGTACAATTTTGTTTAAAAAAAAATTGCGATGTTTTCTCAAACATGTGCTAATTTTAATTTCAGAAATTGCGTTTGCTTCAAACATGTACAAACTGTATTTCAGAAATTGCGTTTGTTTCAAACATGTACAAACTTTATTTCAAACATTGCAATGTTTTCTCAAACATGTGCTAATTTTGTATTTCAGAAATTGCGTTTGTTTCAAACATTTACAAATTTTATTTCAAAAAATTGCAATGTTTTTTCAAACATGTGCTAATTTTGTATTTAAAAAAATTGCGTTTCTTTCAAACATGTGTGAATTTTGTTTCAAAAAAGCGTCTGCTTCAAACATGTGCGAATTTGGTTTCAAAATTTGCGATGTTTTCTCAAACGTGAGCTAATTTTATTACGAAAATCGCTTTTTTCAAACATGTGTGAATCTTAGATCAAAAATTGCAATTTCTATCAAACGTGCGAATTTTAGCTCAAAACTTCGCTGTTTTTAGAAAATTTTGCTATTTTTTCGGAAATTGAAACATTTTGAAAAGAAATGCGCAAACTTAAAACAAAAAAATTGCAATGTTTTTATAAATAAAAACTAACACATTTTGGAATTCAAATTTTTTAAAAAAATCGAAACTTTAAAATAAAATTTTAAAAATGGCCAATTTTTTTCAACATGTGGAAATTTTTTTCAAAATTTGCGTTTTTGTTTTTAAATTTTCGATTTTTTTGAGAGATTTTTTTGAAGGTTTTTTTTATTGGACTTTTTTCCAAAATGGGCGAGTTTTTATTCCAGAAACTTGCAACTGAAATCTCGCAACGCTTTGTTTTATATTTGCGAATTTATTTTTAAAAATTTTCAATTTCCAAAAAACAGCGAAATTTTCAGAAGATTCTGTTAGTTTTTTCAAATTGTGAGAACAAGAAGGGCGGCGTTGGGCGGTTCCATGTTTTGATAATTTTTGTCTATTTAAGGGCTGCAGCTTATTCAAGCATGTTTCAGAACGTATAGACACCCTGTATATTAAGAGGTTAAATAAGTATCTACTGAGATCGTAGTCTTCTGTGTCCTTCTGTCTGGAAAGTAATTTTATTAAACCTCGTGATGTTTCTCAGGGGAAAAGTGTGCCAAGATGGATAGTGTGACTTCATAATGTAATTGGTTACGCTATGCTCAAATTGAGAAAAGAAACTGCGTGGAGTCCTTTATGAATTGAACCAAAAATGCGAAAGCTGTGTGATATGAGCTTCGAAGCAGATTTGCAGCAATTTAAAAGCAACAGGTGTCTTGACAACAATATCATTTTCATTTCCTTGGTCTTTCTTTGCAGTTCCTGGACTTACTTTAAGCTTGTTAACCCTTTTTCTTGAAATGCATTTATAGTGTTTCTCTTATAAGGAAATGATAAATCAAATTGGTTAAAAGGGTAATTCGCAAGTTTTCCAAGTGTTAATAAGTTTAAAATTTACTAGTCTTTATTTTACTGCATATCTCCATATCTTGAATTTTTTCTTATACAGGGTGTCCAAATTTTTAAACGTGGATTGAAGGCACTTTGATTTTTGATTATGCGTCCAAACTGCAAGAGATCATGTAGGACTGATGAAGTTGATTACTTTATATAAGAAAGTTAGTAAAATACATTATTCTGAACAAGAAATAAGAATTTTCGGATATGTTGGCGTTTAATGCGACATTCATGTGACAATAAAATGTCCTGGCAATAAAGGCATTTCCAAACATGTTGGTGCCATTTGGAAAGTCGTTGGGAAAGCGTAATGACACTTTTAAGAAGGCTTTAAAACAACTAATGGAAATTTAAAAAATTGTGGAAGAATTTGCCCCTTACGTGGAAACGCTTTATAGGCTACTAACGGTAATATCCGGCCTTTCCCGGGTAAAAAGTGTCGTTTGATTTTCTAACCCCTTTTATGCGATCAGGAGTTAGGTTCAGCTGTCCTTTGTCGCCAAAAGATGGCGCATTATGACCTGGGTACATCCTGGATGGGGGACGGGAATTTTGTTTGACAGGTTTATGGCCCGGGGCAAATTTAAAAAGATTTATGGCCTTGTTATTCCCCACGGAGTTAACGCTCTTGGGGGTGTGCCATGAGTGGCCAAAGATATGACGCGCAGGCCAGCCAGTTAGTTACCCAGCCACGGAAAACCAAAGTATGAGGATATTGATATTTTTATTTTACTTAACTATTTGTTGATAATGCAGACGAAGTTTAACACAAAAAAATACTTTAAAAAATATCAAAACTATTCGGAATTTTTCATTGAATTTTCCTAAATAACTCTTTAGATGTTAGATATTTTGGAGACGATGTTTCTATTGGCGTAACTGATACGTCTTTAGAAGTGTATATATCAAAATGAGTTTTTTTGCATAAATGTATTCCATCTTGGTTGGGAGTATAACGGAAACAGTATCTCGACAAACACCGAAACTCAAATAACAATTTTCATCATTTCACTTTCGTTATTTTTCATATACTCTATGTTTAACAATGTGTATACACAGAAATTCAATACTTAGGGTTATAACCCTACTTACAAAAATGACTACGAAAGGTCAAAATGTGCATTAGCAGGCGCCCCATAAGCTTGCCAATACATGTTATAAGTGTTTAAATTACTTAAGTGCAATTTAACATATAAACAACCTGAAATGGGCTTCCGAATCACCTGAATTAGCATAGGCATGTTAAGTATTCATTATTCATATTTAAACGTTTATTTTTTAATTTATCTTTATAGTAAATTATGATGAAATTTAAAAAATGTACACTAATGACAATAACAATTCCAGGCATTCAAAAAGTTTGTGGCCAGTTTTCCAAAACAAACAAAAATTTCCAAAACGCCAAAACAATTGATTTTCTTGAAATCAGCCAATTAAGATAGTCCAGAATTCACATGCTTTCAGCATTGAACATGTACGTTTTAAAAATGTCACTATTTTTTCCTTCGTCCCAATAGAAATTCAGTTCAAAGTGACAATTATAGAAGGTATAAATACTGCACAGCTTCTCGGCAAATGCCTCATCGCTTAACAACTTGTTTAAATCAATTTAAGAGCATGGATGCATACTGTTTCCGTAGTGTGCAGACAAACGATGCGATTCGCAATGGGCAACCACGCCCAGCATTTGACAATATGAAGTTGTAATGAAAAATGCAGTACTTACTATAGACGAAGAAACTGGCAGTCTTCTCATCCTCGCCCTCAAAAGATGACACGATACAGCGATATTCACCGTGCAGATCGATGGTGGGCTTGAGGATTTTCATGGCACGAAACATGGTATACGTGTCGTTCGAAGCCCGGTAATCGAGATCCAGCCTTTTGTTCAGTATCCCTGACGTTTCCGGGGGCTGGGGAGGAATCCACTGGTACACGATGTTACTGTTCAGATACCACTTGACCACCAGGCCAGAAATGTCCTTTTCCTCGTACTGGTAGACGCAGTCGAAAATCACGTGGTCCACCGTGCCATTCCTCACCGGTCTCGGGCTGTCCAGCTCCAAAATCTTGATACCAACGACACCTGTAAACGGAGAAAAAATCAACGTCAGTGAAAGGGCAATATTACCTGACTATCCAACAAAATCTAGACAATTAACGTTTAGAGAAATTTATATGTGTATGCTGAAAACTAGTGAAATTATGCAGATAACCCTTACATTCAGGAAGGTTATCTAAAACATGAAAAACACAATGCTAAGCGGCCACAATGCTCGTTTTAAATGTACAAGTTACCGCTAGTTACTAAACTGATTACCGGCCTGTGGTCAATAATTTTGGCAGTGGTATGCATTTTTTTTATTAAAATTTAAAAGAAAAATATAAAAAAATAAGCAATTATAGGCGTACTATATGCGCAATTAAATTTCAAAACTAATTTAAAATACTGAATTTTAGAACATGTACATATATATGGCGTTCGAATGATGTAGCCGTGCATCACGTTTGCGTGTAAATTAACGCATTATTCACAGGTTTATTTATGGATCTACTCAAATATAAAGTACATTTTGTAAAAAGAGGTTATAGTTTAGATACATGTATATAGCCGTAAATATCAGGTGTCGGCTTAGTCTGTTTAAATAGTAACTTCTGTGAGATGAAACATGTATAATCCAGATATATGGTGAAACCGAAAATAAACTTTCGCTACTTTCAGATAATTCTGTGGGTAAATTTGCGACTTTAGCAAAGATCAAGCGATTCGCTCGCAATCTCTTGTCCGGATTTGTATAAAAAAATGACCTTTAGGTGATCATAAACTCAGACGTATATATCTATAGAAAAGAAGCAACTGTTTCTTGCGAGTCTGGTTGAGCCCTGTAGAAAAAGCTCATCCAATTACTTATCCAGCCGGTCTCCCATTCTGCTGCCTCGTTCGCTCCATTTATGTTGCAAATGAGTTTTATTAATAGAGAGCAGGCGATTGGCATTTTACTCTAGCGTTTTACGAGCAAAAATGGCTCGTACAGATAAAATATCAATTTGAGTCAAGCACGAAAAACACGAATCCGAAAAGTTTCCCTTGATTAAATTCTGATTAGATCGTACCGAAGAAAGCTGCACTCGATAGTATCGTTCGAGTGGATTATTTGAGGAAATGAAATGATTTTACATTTTAAAAACTCAGTTTTATGCGACGGCAACCGAGTCGTAAAACGAGGCACGACATGGCGGAAATACGATAATACGAGAAATGAAACGAGTCAAGGCTCTCTGACGGGCGGAAGTGGCGTTACTGCATACTGACAAATACGTCACCTCATCCTGACCAACTTACTGTACATGTACAGCATATATTTGTTTAAGATTACAATTTAGAATCACATGCAATACCCTATAGACAGCTTTTACTGCTTTTTCATGAAAGAATTCCAAATATACCACCCAAATAATAAATAGTTTAGAAATACTTCAGAATTACATCGCGAAAGCAACCCTGACATATGTGCAGTATACGTGTATATAAAACGCACAATATGCAACCGTATTGCAATGGCACCATCGTCCTTTTGTCATGTCATCCATATTTTAGAACGGCCAATCTTCATTTGGCACAAGACAAATAACTATACCTCGAAAAATAAAGTAACATCACTGCACCCTTGACACGTGCTTACAAGGACCCTTCAAAAAATGAAGGATGTTAAGGGCATGGAAACTGTAACATGGCTGCCCCGCAATCGTCACTGTTGTCAGGGTAACCGGAATGCCAGGCCCTTAACGACATTAGTTTGGCAGCATTTTTGACAGGTCTTGCCCCATAGAATGGATCTTGTCTTAAATAATAACAACGTTGTTATCGATAAAACAGGTGGAAGCGAAGAGAAAATGTCCGAAAAAAAACAGTGGATGCGAACATGAAACAAATAAGCAGATAACACTTCAGGAAAGTCAATTGGGGGAAAAATGCGACTTCAACACTGGGAATTCATTTCCTATTGGCTGAAGCTACGACGATCAGACTCAAGCGCAATTGCTGAATTTCATGTTGGTTTACTCGCGTCATCATGAAGAATGGTTTATCAAGACATCTATTATTATTTTAAATATGCCATGTAGACAGTTTGTGTTACATTACCTTGTTTAAAGATGATTTATCTAAGTATTTTAAATACAGTTACAGCATGCAATTACAGTATACATGTACATAAATTTTGAATAATGAAATAATTTTTTTAATGGCGTTCCTAAGTGGCCTTATCAGTAAACCAAAGATTAAATGCGAACTTGACAAAACAATTTAACTTAAACTCAACTTATTTAAACTGATGTAAACGTATAGAATACATTTGGGGGAAAAATGAAGGGAAATCCAAGATTTGGAACGTATATACTGTACATGTACGACTGAATTTTTCATAAATCCTTCAGACGAGTACATGTACATACATGTACGATCCAAAAAACAAAATAAAATGGTAATGCTGTACGATGACATAATTGTATTAAAAATTTGTATTAATTTGCCCATATTTTTCAGCACCATAAATCAACATAACGCTTAAAATATAGGGTTCTAAATTGTCAGCATGACTCTGCTTTAAAATATGAGCAAAGGTTTCAACTTTCTGTAGAAAACTTCCTGGCAGGATTTGTAGATAAAGCGTGAAGCCACCCGAAGCATAATCCAGAACATCTTTTAAAAGCACCATGCAATATTTGCTTATATAGAGTTAAAATCTGCTGCTTATCCGGCTAATAATCATTCAGCCGAATCGTCCCAATTACATCTAGCGGATTTTATAGCTGGATGGCAGACTTGGATGCCGCCAAAAATCCGTTCGCAGCATTCAGCCGAGCGAGGCTGATCGGCTTAGCAGCGGGGATTAAATTGTCACAGTTCACAATGGGTTTTTCGAGGCCCAATGAAACAGAAAGCGAGTTTGCAATAGGGATCGGAAGCAAGAAAAAAATCCTGAGGAAGAATCATTCCAAAATTTCCAATCCACTGCTTCACTTTGAAATTGATGCGCAACCAACTTAAAGGATTACTGCGATGCAGCGTGACGCAACAATCGCATCTCCTGCCATCTTGTATATACCAAGATCGGCAGCCATAACCGCGTGCTAATCCAAATAAGGAACGCCATTCGGAGCATCTTGTTTAACAATCGGTATTACTCGAAATGGTCGAAATTCTGCGAAAAAGTCGTCAAATGCTATATAGTCACGACAATCGGCTAAATTCCGACGACGTGCACTGGCTGCTCAAGTGATGGAATAACATATCATAAAAGACAATATTAACTGAATGAAACGAAGTCAAGAATACATCATTTATGGATTAAATAAGATTAAAAATAAAACCTTTAAAGTGCGGGATGTTGCATTCAAAGTCTTTCCACAAAATATTAGATTATAAAAGGCAGGGAATTTTTGATTGACTTTTTTGTACTTCAGATAGTAAAAATTGGGGATGAAAATATTTTCAAGCCATCTTAAAATAATGCAACATTGCTTTAGTTCCAATCATAAGTCTTCATTTCTTTTATTTTAGCTAGATTCGCTGAACTGCATCGCATGCAGAGCTATAAAATTGAGAGGCAGCTCACCATAGGAATTACATCTAAACTATTTGGCAAAGAAATTCTCGTGTTCCACCTTAATTGTATTTGTACTCCACGAATCTTTAAACGCGTTTGCCAGAATTTACAAAGAAATTCCGGAAGATGGTAATGCAGAAGCGTCAACCATAAAAAACAAGAAACTCATTTCCCAACTCGATTTGTTTCTCATTTGCATCCCACCACCAAAGCGCCATAGGTTATGTCGTTACGATTTCTATTAACTTCCTAAAATCTCCATTTGCAAGCGTGAAGCACAGCAGAATTTCGGCAACATAATAAAAGTGTCATTGGGCAATCAATGTGAGCTTAATATACCTCATCCCATAGATAAGATTGCTTCGATAGTGCAAAGACCCCGGAGGACTGACTTTAGCAGCCATAAAGAGTTTTATTGAACATTTTAAAGGGCAGTAAAACAAACTAGATCATCTAAAAATTAACTGGAAATCCCCCACTTAAAATAGCTATTCTCGGCACCTAATATTCGTGTAAACGCATGCGCTTTCCAAAAGCAAACCTTATTTAATGGGTATAAGCAACATGGGGCACAGAATCTTTCACGACACGAAGATATAGTAAACGACAATGTTATTACTTGAAAGGTAGGATGAATTAAATCACCTCCAGCAAGAACTAACGTTGTTCACGTTCTACGTTTTTTTTTTAATTACATGTGCAGCGGCAGTAAAACGTTAATTTGTGTATAGCAATTGCATTAAAAATGTACACCAATCACAGATGATATTTTTCGTAAGTGACTATCAAAAACATCGCAAAAAAAAATGCACATGACATACTGTATCACAAGAACTTGAAAGTAAGTGATAAACCCAGTGAAATATCTTGTACTTTCATGAGCAGCATTCAATTCCATCAAAATTAAAATGTTGCTTCAGAGAGGTCGAAGAGCCCCAAGATGGCCGCCGTCGGATCTTGGAGTCCAAGATGGCTGCCGTCGAATGTGGAGTCGTGTCTCTGGTGACTCTCAATAAGGCCAACACAGACTTTTTTTGGGTGTTGCCCCAGCAAAAACAATCAAAACCCAAAGAAATATATAGTTTAAACCCAAACTATAAACTGCATCCTTGTGGTGGTTCGTTATCCTGTTTGCAGATTACGACACGCGAGCATATCAAATGCACGGGCGTTTGGAGAACGCTGACGAAGTGTTGGTTTGTAGAATAGATTTAATTACAGAATCCACATAACATAAAAACTGATTAAGATTATTTAATTGAAATTGATTAGTACGAATGAAAAGCGACTGAAACTGCCAGATATCTTTTGTCTCGACCGCGTGGTGGGAGACAGCAGGCTGGACACGTCCGTCCAGGTCGAAGGTGGCAGGTCGAGAGAGTTAATTAGCGCCAAGCACTAATTAACAGGTTTCTAAGTCAGGGAAGCTGAGTAGCTCCCGTAGCGCTCAGGTACCAGCACGTGCGCAGGTAGGGTCGCCACAGTACTCCCCCCCCAGTGTCTAACGATAGCGACTGGGAAGGCGAATCCGGCGACCGGAACGAACGGTGATTGGCGTGTTCGCAGCAAAACTGACGCGATGTCCAGTTGAAGAACCAGTAGCAGGAGTGCTGGAAGGATGACGAAGAACGCCACGCAGAGGTGCAGGTCCAGAAGGAGGCGTCGCTGTGCAGCCGGTAACAACAGGAGATGTCCCGATGACAGGCTCTGGCACCGGTGTGAGTGATGGTGCTGGCAGTGATGGTGTGGCAAGGCCAGGCTGCTGTGCCCGTTCTGCCTCTGCAGGCCAGATGTGAGCCGGAACCACCCGGTCGATGTTGACGCACACGTCTTTGTTGCCACGACGCACAGTGAACAGCTTCGTGGTCCTGGAAACAACCAAGAAGGGCCCTTCATATGGTTGTTCTAACGCACGACGGAGACGGTCGCG
>JAQGBX010003297.1:0-17703 GCA_034698745.1 Megaphyllum sjaelandicum
TCGCTTAGTGGTAAGCGTCTGCAATACCACTAAGCGACACTGGTTGGCAAGCGACTGGAATAAGCTTCAACGTGCTCCCACCCTTCCCCCTATAGGCGGGCAATCACTGCTAGCTTCTATGTTACGAAACGAAGCTTTACTTATAAAGTTTAAAAATTTAAGGACTTTTAATCCCCCTATTTATTACCTTTCCAAATGTGACAGAAAGCATCGTTTTGGTCGATATATCGTTCTCCAGCTGCCCCTCACAATCCACGTTAATCATTCCTCTCTTGCCCAGCAACTGACCACCGACCAACGTCCAGAATTTCACGTGTTTGATTCCAACGGTCACAAACTCCGTGTCTGAATCTGGTCGAAATTGTGCCTTTAGAATTGGATTTCTGTGCCCAAAACAACGCGCAACTAATATTCCTGAAAATATTCAATATTTTTTTTAAAACTGGTGCAAATACCGACCATACTTTAAAGACCTATTGCACGATCTATAGTTTCCTGCGTTCGTGCTAATTAAACCATGTTTTAATGGACGTATCATAAAAACTGATATTTGGTGAATGTGGAGTATATTATAGCTATCGAGTACACAACGCTCCATTGAAATAAAAATACGGGTCCTGTAGGCGTCACACCTTAATCCATTAAGATTATTTAGCCTGCATTTAGCAGTTTATTTCAAAAGGTCATGTTTATACTACGCTTGCTATCCAGTACATAAAATATTATACCTTCTTCCCATCTCCAAATTGTTAGCGTATGTGCATCGTCAAACTCTGCGCTTAAGAGTAACTTTCCATTTCCGGAAAAACTCAAGGAGGCAACTCCTCGATTATTCCCGATTTTTAATAGCGAAAGGCATTGCATGGAATTCATAGACCATAAGTGAATCGCTGGATTTCTGTGTAGTTGACCCGATGCTAAAACTCCTTGATATTGAGGATGGTGATTCGTCGTCAGACATGTTATGAAGCTGGTGTGTTTCTTGTAGAAAACTTGTTTTTCTATGGCACAAATTCGTAAAGTTTCGATTCGTTTGAAATTTCGAATTTTGGTAAAAAAATTGTCATGTACCTGTAATGCTGTTGAAAACCACGACATTTGAAGCCACGGAGTAAACAATATCGTCGTTGACTGAATGCAAATTTCCGCTGTAGCCACTACCCTGATATCCATATATATAATCCAATTCCAATTCAGTAACCTGAAAATAACAAGTTCAATTTTATTCCCTCAACGAAGTTAAATAATTTTCTATTTCTTTTGATAAATTCTAAAGCCTCGTACAGACTAAGACCTGTGGCATCCCTGGCAATGAGGCGGCTGATGCTGCTGCCACGGCAGCACACTCCTCTCCCATTGTTGCAGTGCCCATCCCTGCGGATGACCACATGGCGCCTGTCAGGGCGCACCTTCATGGTCGCTGGCAGGAGCTTTGGTCTGCCCAGGCACCCAACAAGCTACTCTGCCTACACCCATCGATCAGATCGCTCTCCCTCCCTCTCTCGTCGGGAGGACGTCATCTTTTCCCGCCTCTTCATCGGCTATACCCGCCTCACCCACAGCCATCTGCTTTCTGGTGATGCACCACCAGTCTGTACCACCTTCCTAGTGCCATTGACGGTCTTTCACATCCTTGTCTCCTGCCATCGTTACGCTGCCTTGCGTCGCACTGCCTTTGGTCCTCGCCTTTCTTGCCCAGACCCCTCGCCCTCTCGGCCCTCCTTGGTACCGAGAGTGTTGTACCGTTCCAATCTGTGCTGGAATTCCTATCTTCTGGAGAACTTATAGCCTCCTGCATATGCTTACCCCTTCATTGTCTCGTCTGTCTATCCTTGTCCGTCCAGGCTGAGGCACCCCGTAACGGCTAACATAAGGTGTTCCTATGGAACTGGTGCCCAGCCTTGTACACTGTTTCTTTAAGGCTTGCCCTTCGGGCTGCCTGCGCACTGTTTTCATTATGTCTATGGGGACAGGTACTCCTGTTCCCGCGTGGGCGCTCTATGGCCTGTGCTGCCCCCTGCGCCATTAAGCCACCATCACCAACCAACCAACAGACTAAGACAGAGGAAAAACAGAAAACCACAAACGACTTGCCCAAAATCTGTTTATCCAAAATCGTTTGTCCAGATTATTTTCAACAAACTGAGTTTACACACAATGGCAAGCCATTTTCAACAAACTCATCTGCTGATTTTCAGGCAATCATCTGCTTAATCATATACAGGTACTTGTGGAATTGTTTGTAACGTTTTTTTTCTTTCACAAACCAATTGACAAACCGTTTCTCGTGTGTGGTTTTTTGTTGGCCGTTTGTCGTAGTCTGTCCGGAGTTTAAAAGTATAGTTTACTTACTTGTGAAGGCTTGATGGATGCTTCGAATTTCATGGAGAGTCTTTGGTTCCCACTCATTGACAGTTCAGTATCGCAAGCGCTGTATTCCAACATTAAAAAAGGAACGTGTTCGTACATGTATACATGTATGTAAGAAAAATGATAATGATTTCCAATTTTTAAAAAGTAGTATTCGGTAATCATACTTATATTCAGGTTTATATGTTGAGACTAGACATTCTTCTTGGGAATGAAGTTGAGCCATTTTAGGATTGGCTGGGTCGTTTTGATTTATGTTATCGTTTTGAACGTCGCTGTCAAAACCTAATTGCAATAATTTTATATTAATAATACAACGTAGAGAAAGTAACGTACTATCTACACGATACGTTTTCATTTGTGACAATAATCACCATCTTCCAGCTCATCGGAATCAGTTTCATCGCTATCGAAATCCACTTTTCGGTCCACCATCAGCATCTTACGAGTCCAGAGCATAATTGCAGAATCTGATCTGTTGACCGTCACGAGTTGATTTGAATTCGAAACCCATTTCACGTTGGTCACTGATGAACCATGGCCGTAGTACCATTTGGATTTGGGGTGACGCATCTGTAAGCGACCCGAAAACACATTAACGTTTGAAATCGTACATTTTGAAAGCTATTTTATCAAACTGTTTATCTTAAATTAAGAAAAAACATTAGGTAGTCTATATTACAATAGCTGGTATTGGTTTAATTGCTGACCATATACCCCTTACCTTTATTGGAAATGTAAATAGTCTTAAATATCCGTAGGAATCCGCTGTAGCTAGTAATTTCTTATCGTCTGATAGACACGCACCGTGAATTTCAGAGCAGACGTTGCCCGTCACTGTCCAGATATTTTCACAGTTCAGACCCACAATAGATGTCCAAGATGACCACTGCCATTTGTTCTGTTGAATTATTGAAACGGTGCGCGGATTCCCGCTCGGAATTTCGTAGAAGAATTGATTTCTGCTGGCAGTTGTAACGTGCAATAACTTTCCTTTATAAAAAGACCCAAAACAAATCGTATCAAGATATACAAGGTGTCCTTAAATTGGTACATGTAATGCCATCATTACCGCCATACATTGTACATGATCATGCTACGTTCGGGCATACTGAGTCCTAAGAGCCTCCCGAACCTTTATGAAATGTTTCAAGAATGATTCACCTTCGTAATCCCAATCCAAGTTGACCACTGTATCCGACTGTGTTTTGCAAACTGTTGTCCATTTCCATCGGAACGAGGTGAAAATATCGACGAATCCTAGCGTATAACCTACTGCCAAAAATACTCCGGGCACTAAAGTATACAAAAAATTACTTTGTTGGGTACAATGCAGATAATGATGGTCAGCATAGAATGAATTATGCAGAATTTATCGCATGCTCATAGATTGACTTTGGGACACCCTACAACATGAAAAAACAGGAATTTACTAGGTGAGAATTTCGCAATGGTTATCTCCAGGTTTCTGTAGTGTATTATTTCCACTGTATCCAAAGTGTCTGCGTGTATTATTTGGCAACTCCCTAAACAAAAGGCATTTGTATTGTTGATTTTATGTATAATTAAATCAAGGCGATCAGTAAAAACGTACTGGATTTATGTGATGTAAGCACCTACCATCTAGAAATCCAACGGCTAGCAGTTTTCCATCTGATGAATATGCCAGGCATTTTCCGTACTTTCCCAAATTTTTATAATTCACCATTTGTTGTAAATCCAAATCCCAGATCTTAACACATTTGTCTCTTCCGAAAGTGGCTGCGATGTTCAGTATGGGATGGACATCTAATCCCCAGAGTTCATCCAGCGAATGACACTAAAAATAAATGCAATATTGCCGTTCTAAAATTCTGGAAGTTTTCCATTGGAAAATACTCTATTTCTGAACAGTCTGGCGTTTGGGCAGTTTTACAGTACCTGATTTAAAATTTGGAAACATCCCGTCCTTTCCATTTGCAAAAGTTCGCTGTTACACGTCCCAGCTATAATTTTACCATGGGCTAGATAACAGGCTTTAATTGCGGGTCGATCCTCGATTAATTGACCATTGCCACCCATCATCATGTGCGATTTGCTGATCGGATAGGCTCTCAGAGATCTCTCCAAATAATCGTCCCATAATTGAATAATACCGTCTTTTCCACCAGATAAAAATCCCTTGGAAATGATCGAGTAGAATAAATGATCATGAAGAGCTTGTCGTGATTGTAAGTTGTGTGTGAGAATTTCTAAAATTTGTCGACTTATATTCTTTACAGATAACGAGGGATTGTCAATTTCACATTTCTAAATTTCCTACGCGCTATTTATAAATGAATTGTACATTTTTTATTCATTGCATGTGTTGGTCATTAGATGGCGCTTTTTAGATCCAAATAAAGTTTTTAATTAACTTAAAAATGAACGCTTGAGAAATTTAAAAATGTGAAATTCTCGATTTCTTTGTTATCTATTGAACAGAAATATATCGAAAATGTTTAATATTATGCCTCAAACTATCTTCGAAAATCTTACAATAGGGAATTAATTTAAAAGTTCAAAAGGTTAGCTTTCATAGCATTTTTTCATAAATTGTTCTTTGTTTGTGAAAAATGTTTACACGTCGGTTTAAGGTTAATTTCAATTTACGCTGAGTGATTTTCTTACCTTTTCAATGGCTTGTAAACAAAATATTGGTCCATCATGGGCTTTTAATGTTCGGATGAGAGTGCATCCGTCCCATACGTAAATTATCCCATTGGTGCATGCGGAATAGCAATATCCTGGCGATTTTCCGAATGAAATGGCGAGCATGGTTTCGTTTTTTCCTAAATGTCCAAATACTGGTGACTTGTGAGTGAATCCCGATCCTTTTTCATGTGAAAAAAACACGTTAAAAACATTGGTCGATCATCTTGTGTCTGTTAAACCAGTCATTTTGGGCTTGCACATTTTGAGTAAACAAATAAGAGAAAAAAACCGTTTTTGATATTTGCTGTATATACTGTATGCGATAGTCATAATATATCAATATTTGAATAAAAGCAAAAGTAAAGCAACACAAAATAATTTTTATTTAGAAATTAGTCTACTTAAAATACTTGATTATGAATTTTTTCAAGAGATAAAAGAATTTCAGAAGTTCCACGCATTAATTAGATCTCTTTTATTTGTCTTTCGAAAAGGATGAAATTTAACTTTGTGACTGCATTTATCCTTGAAAACCCAACAGCGTTACCTGCAAGTGTCCAAAATTTCAAATGCCTAATTCCGCCTGTGACAAAACTGAATATATCGTTTGGGTTCCACTTCACAGCGAGTATTCTTTGCCTATTGCCCCTGCAATAAAATACACACGGATGGATGCGAGGTGTCCAAATCATGTCTTTTGAATCAGTGGTCATTGATTCAATTCATTGTGGATACCCTGTAAAATGTACCAAATCTGTTTTTACCAAGATGTTGCCAAAATGTGTCCTTTCTTCCAGTTCCACACGGTGATACGGTGCTTTGCATCTAGACCAATACTTATGAGCATTTTACCGTCTCCTAAACATTTAGCATAGAATAAAAACACGAACAATACATTAATGACATCCGATAGTTTTGGTTAATTTTCCCCGTCATCGAAGGAATTTTATAATAGTTCCTTACCAGAAAACTGCACAGCTGCTATGGCATATTCATGTATTTCTTTTAAGATGGATAGCGTTTTCATTGAATTGGCATCCCATACGTGGACAGATGGACTCCTTCCAACCTTTAATTATTAAATTAATCATATCATGTAGAATATCGTTTCTCGAATTAACAGGAGTAGTCGAAAGGTTTTTACCTGACCAGTTGCAACGACGTCTTTTATTGGGTGAATGCAAAGACATAGTATATCATCAGTATGTTGAATGTAAAATTTTTGTTTGTGGGATTCGCGACTGTAAACTATTCCAATGGCTGCTACGTGATAAACCATGGAACCCAGTTGAGTGAAATACAAATTATTTCTGCAATCGAAGCCACGATATCTGAAAAAAAAGCCCATTTGCTGCAAATGATATTGCTGAAATCTTCAATATCATGATTTAATTCTATGGAAACTTGGCATTACAAAACTAGTGGTCATTAACTGTATGCAATAGGAGAACTTTGATCGTAACTTAAGTTGTTGAGGGAAGTCACGAAAAGTTTCAAATAGTTTTAGACTTGATTCGGATCAGTATTCGGATGTTGCTTTTTTTCTCAATCTAAGTAATATGAGGATAAAACTTGAAATAAACAATATATTTAATTAACAGTTTATCATTTACATTTAAATTAATTTCGTTCATGACCATTCATTTTTCCTCTACCATCAAATTAATTAATTTCACTTAATTATTACAAACCCAAACACGAAATCTAAACTTAGGCCTTCATGAGGTATTTTTCGCTTTCCTTTCCCGTTTGGTAGATCGTATTTCAGGATGTCTTTCACATTTAATAATCTGATATCTTCTTTATCGAAATTTCTATGGTATGTTGCTTGAAGCTCTTTTTCCAAATCCAGATCAATCTCGCCGTTATCATCATCGGAAAAATCGCTGTTATTATCGAAATCGTCGGTATGCACTGCAGATGATATTAATTTTTGTAAAAAAATTGGTACCGGTACTAATACAAAAATACTGCATGGGTCAGAAATGTCGTAAACAGCCATTCCTGATTTAAAATAATCTAAATAAATGTAATATTAATAATAATTATATACACTCGTATTTGCAAAATTTATTTTTTAAGCCTTGAAATTGTTTCTTTTGTTTTTATAGTAATCAATCGAGCGTATGTTTTTGATGGAAACATGGAAAGTTATTATTTTATATTAAATCGGATGGAATTTGACTTTTGCGTTTGTTAGGCAAACCTACCTTTAGGAATTTGATTTTCGGTATTTCTGACAACTTCACTCATGTTTTCATTTATGAATGACCACTGAAATATGGCGTTGTCATTCCTGCTCATCGAAATTAATCTGGATTTGTCGTGAGAAAAACGTGTGCAAGTGACCGGCCCAGAAAGTCCGGTATATTTTGTTCTTTTGGCCTCTTAAATTTGATCAGAAATTCAGATATTTTAATTCATTAAAAAGACGATGCTAAAGACGGTCAGTAATAGGTGCAGTATATGCTTACCTTTGATGTAGGATGGAAATCCGTACAGCCGCAGATTCCCATCGCTGTTTCCGGTAGCCATCACTCCAGCTTCCTGATAAGCGTCGACGCAAATAGCACGCGTATTGTCGTCGTATTTCGGATATAACCCGGTTACTTCCGGTCCCATTGTCGCGGTCCATGTCGCCCAAATAATGGACTGAATTTCGATTTCATCTTTCACATGTGCTCCATCTATGCATTTTAAGTAGTTAATCCTTAATAAGTGTAATTGAGAACCGTGACTAATTTTTAAATATAAGAATAAGAAACCGAAAAATATACGGCAAATACAGCTATTTTGCTCTTCAAATTTTCATAAGATATTAAACAGAGAAAATATCTACCTGGAACCCTAAAGTGAAAACTTTGCCTCTCGGTGTTGTTGCAATGCAAGTATTTGCTGTTGGTTGACCAGTCGAAATGAGTTATTGCGGAAGAGTTTTTGCTGTAATTGGCCACTTTTTTATAGCCCTTGTAGGAATTGTAAATGAAAACGACCCCGTTACTAGTGGCACTTGCCAAATAGCATCCATCCTGAGAATATTTTAATTCAATGACGGTTTCAGTGTTGTCTCCTATGTGGCATAGTTCAGATAAGTCGCTGCAATTAAACAAATCATTCAGATTATCCCCATCACTTGTGATTTCTCGATAGGTACCGCCGGAAATCGATGGGCAAGTTGTTATTAATTGATTGCCTCATTTTTCGCAGTTATCCCCTATCGCAATCGGTTTAGGTATGTTCAAACATTTGTCGGAAGTTATACAACTTGTTTGTAAAAAATGATACATTATACTGTAGCTACTTGAAAATACCAACCTCGTAATCATGCATAATTTCAAGCGTGCATTATACTGCTTTGAAAACAAATGCTCTGGATTGAAAAAAGCTTAAATTTACAAGGTTAAGTCAAATTTCGTATTAAAAGATTACTTTTCAATGATAGAAAATGAAATTCACCAAATTGCGCGACATTTTTTCTGGTTTTTTTTTTACCTGGAATTGAATATAATGATAGATCCATCTTGAAAACCGGTTGCAACGTGAAATGCATTTGGGCTAAAGCAACAGGCACTCACGGAGTTATTTAAGTGGATTTGGTTAACGAGTTGTTTCTGAATCATGTTCCATATCCTAAGAAAAGATCAATGAAAATTTACCCATGAAGAAAAACACGTTGGAAAGACTTCTCCTATTTAAAATGCATTTAGGATTGCGTTTAAAAGGGTTTACGGTTTAGGTTTTCATGCAGCATCTTACTTTAGCTCTCCATTGGCGTTTCCGGTTGCAAATTTCAGTTTATGAGGGTGGATGGCCAATGCGTAATGGTCACTCTCCAGCGGGCCTTGCATGACGCAATCAGCATCGTGAGATGGCCTAGTTAATACTTCAAAAATTTTGTTGACGCTTGTGGCCACCAGGATCTTATCCCCATACCAGAATACACTGCGAATACTGAGCCCTGGAAAGTATAAAATAGTTTGTTTTAGATGTAAAAGACAGTTAAATATGTAGGTTAAGGAAAGAGGGACTGTCAAGGTACACGATCCGAACAGGTGTCCACGTTCAACAATCATTAACATTTTAGAAAGTTGCTATTAACAGACTGATTCCGATTCGGATCGATCGCTTGCTCAACTTAAATTTTTGTGAAAAAAAAACAACCTTTGAAATTATCAGCAGTGTAATTTAAGTCGATTCTTGAAATTGGTTTGAATTCGCTATTCCACATTTGAATGCAACCATCTTTTCCTCCTGTTACGAAATTGTCACTGTCATTTCGAAAAATTGTCATGACGCCTCCCTGAATAATTAATGAATAAAGAACATTTATGAAAATTGATCATTGTTACTGAGATTTACTTGTTGTTTAATTATTATGATCAACTTGAATCTATACTCGGGAATCAATTCGTTTTTTACTTATTGTAAAACTGAAAGTAAAATTGACTGTTTTGCGTATCCAAATGGTCTCAGTTCATAAAAGTACGAAGTTATACTTGCCCTGTGGACGTCTTTCAAAACATTTTCCAGTTTCGTGAATTTCCAGACATAAATATCGCCGTTCAGACTACCCGAGTAAATGAATTGCTCGAATCCAAATGCAACGCATAGCATGGTTTGTACAATTCCATTTTCACCAAAATCACCCATGTGTCCGTCCAAGTAACTGCCGTATAATTTCCAAAATTTAATGGATTTCAGTCCGACGGTAACGAATATATTACTGGGCAGTGGACAAAATTGGATGAATAGAATCTATAAATATGACACATAATGTCAATAAAATATTAATAGCTTTTAAATGTAAATGTTATGCTATTGTCGTAATTAATTATTTTATTCCCTTGTATTATGATTCGTCTGCGATACTTTTTCATTTTTAGAAATGTTTCAATTGCCCTGTTTATGTATATATTTTTTTAAAAAAAAAATCAAATTTAAGCAAATAAAATATTGCAAGTAATTACCCTGCTGCAAATGTCTTTGCTAGTTGCCAGAACAGCACCCGACTTCCAATCCCAGATGTTTATCGTTGGTTGCTCGTCTAAATCTACCGAAATTAAGCGCTGAAAATTGTAAATAAATCATTAAGAAATTGTTTTAGTCACGGTTTAAATGCTACTTAATGTTATAATGACGATGTGAAATACACTGTAGATGTTGGCCACATACATTTAGATTAGTAATCATGTTATAAGTCTTTTACCTCTCCTTCTTTGTCAAAATCCATCGCTGAAATTCCCTTTTCGTGTTTATCTTTCAGAATGGATATGGTCTCCATGGACATGACATCCCAAATGCAGATGTAGGGCCTTTTTCCTATTTGTCCGGTGGCAACTATGTATTTTTGACGAAATTGGGCTAAACTTTAAGAAAAGGTACAACTTTTACTGTTTTTAAGGCCAATTGATTTGCTTATTGCTTCAGGGATGTTAACTACAGAAACGTAATTCATTCCAAAAAAAAAAACATGCAAACTGTCGTGCATTTGCTGATTTTATTTCTGTAGTAGTTATTTCTAGAAGCAGACTGTTTCGCCTTAAAAATTTAGCAGGCAGCAGATTTAGCGATTGATTATTAAGAACATTATTTAGAAAAAAAAATCATTCTCCAGATTCATGATTTACAAATTTGACTTTGTTCATAATTTTTTTACTATATTTTTTACCATGTACACCAAAAGTGATAACATTTTGGCTTTTATCAGAATACTTAGATAAATCGAGAAATTGAGAAAAATGATAACCCAGAAATTTAAAATCATTTTTATGAATACACTTGCTTTTTTTTAAAAAAAACAAACAAAAAAACCATGAAATACTTATTACCCATTATTATTCGCTTTGGAAGAATATATTTTTTGCCCAAAATTATGAATTTCATTTAAATTAGAGCATTTTTGACATTCGTCGAATACACGTGCATTAAATACGCAGAATCTTACCTGATAATATCGCTATTGTGTCCGAAATAAAATCTTTGACGTTGTTCCTTGACGCTGAAAACGACGGCCACTTTGCTAACGAAATACACAATTTCTCCGTTCAAAGTATATTGAACGTTATTTCGGCAGTGTTGGGTCCTGCAACCGTAAATCCATTCCAGTTGTAGGTGGCATTTCGGCCTTTTCCCTCGAATTTCCTTGTTTTTGTCCATGTTGGAGAGTTTTAATAACATGAAAATAGCATCCTGTGGTTATTATGACCCGAATACACTGTACCTGAAATCAAATGCAAACCGCAGCCGTTTTACGGCTTTACGTAACAGTGGGACGAAAACGCTAAAATGTTCACACTGACACCTTTACGTAATGTCCGTTAGCGCTGACCAGATTACCTTCAAGCGGGATTTATTTATTGTCAGCGTGAAAAATGCACGCTTAAATTGCTTTTCTCTCAGAAAGAAAATTTCACACACGTGTATTGATTTTTATTTGTACATTAACACTTGCGTGTGCTGTCCAATGAATGTTCATTTGTAGTAACCGTTAACCGTTACAGGACTGGAACTAATTGATTATTTAGCGTTGAGTTAATGATGCACGTTGTATGACTAGCTTTTTTTTTGTCAGAAGGAAATCACTTTTTTTTCCCATTTCTACTGTACGTAATCATAAAATGACAGGTTATGCAAAGCTCGGATTAATGTTTATCGGCTATTAATACATTTTTGTCATCTCATTGTTTTGCTGATAACAACCATGTTTATTGATCGATAATAAATGATCGAGTTACAACTGCATATGGTTTACTAAAACGTAGACAAATATAACATAACTGTTACGCATAGATAATTATAATAATCAATATGTTACGAAAATTGAAAAGAAATTTTGAATTTAGAAATGCATGCATTTTTAATGCATTTGTAAATTTATACTAATTGTGAAAAAAACTTCAAATATTGTGGTAGTGCACATCGAGAACTAATGGTGAACTTTTGGAGTTTCAAGATGTCCTAAAAATGTCCGAAACAATGTGTGATTACAACGTGCGATTACACGTCGAAAAAAATGCACGTTTAATTGGTTTTTAAACTCATTTTTTCGACCCTTTCTATTAGTTTTTCGGCGTTTAAGTTTTCGATACGTTTTTTTTTTAATCCTCGCGTGATTTCATTTTGAAAGAGCCCAAGTTGAAACCATTTATACAACAACAAAAATTAGGAAATGTTCCCCGAATCGCGTGATTTTGGTGTCCTTCGAAGCTTATCGCCACTCTGATTCCAAATAAACCGCTTAAAATACATTCAATTGAATTCAACTCAGTACCCTACAGTCAGCAATTTAATGCCATATGGTAGGGGGGGTCAAGCCCCTTTTTTAGGAGAAACATGTACAGTATATCCCAGTAAATTTTGCCAAATCGCAACATCTGTCTGAATATTTCATAAACACCGCCTTTACATTCTGTATACTGTAACAGGGTATACGTGCTCGGTGAAGTTTATTCCAGTCGCTTGCCAACCGGTTTCGAACCAGTGTCGCGTAGTGGTATTGCAGATTCTTTACCACTAATCGACACTGGTTTTCAAGCGACTGGAACAAGCTTCACCGTGCACGTACCCATATGATCCGCATTGGTAAATGTACTGTATGAGCTTCAAATAGCTTATGCGAATTGTTGCTACAATTCGGTAGTTTCTACATTGTAGAGTATGTAGAGTATTCATTAAACCTGGATTTGGCTGTTCTCGCAAGACTGTTTTTCTATTTAACTATTTGAAATTCGTTCCAATTTGTTATATTTTTAATGCGGTAAACAGATCAGAAGGATTTTAGCTAGAGCGCCGCTAAAGCCAAACAGTGCCTGAGCGTCATATTTTTTTCGACCAATGGGAACATACCCTGTGATACCCTCGTGAAAAATTGCGCGAAAACGCTTGCCTGTTGCCTCCTGCGCCTGTGCTCAAAGTTACTGCAATTTTCGGGCTGTTTTTTTTTAAAACTTTTTAAGATCTATTTTTAATATTTAATTTTTATATTCAATAAGCTGTAGCTGCAGCTGCGATGCATCTATTTAAGATGTTGGGTGCCAGGGAGCGAGGATTTTTAAACTCTGACCCGATAAGAGGTATGACAACGGCTGAGAGTTTGGAAATTAGGCATAATTTTCCTTTGGTCACGATTGAATTTAGTTATGATTATCATTTTTTTTTTCGCAGATAATTTTTCAGGGAGCGCAATGGATCTGGCGCTAAGTAAACTTTCTTCCCACTCGATACACGATACGTATCCGTGTCGTGGATTGCATTCTACAGACAATGAGTTGGTAAGCTTTAGTCATTACTACTGATAAAAAATGTAACCGAAATCGTTATAGTGTACATGGGTGAGATGCCGTTGAATCAGCATACCTGGGCTACAAAGAAATAGCAAAGGCTATAATTGCAGGCGTGTAAAACAATCCCTTCAAAAGTTATTGAATTTCACTTTTTCAGGAGTATGATGTCCCACCTTTTGTCAGCAGGTTTTCCATGGGTACGTTCACCAATCTATTTTTAGAGACGGGGTTGTAAAATTCATTAATTCTTATACGGGGTTGAAACAGTTTTGAACATCTACTTGTTTTTTTAGGAATTGGTAGTGAACATATCTTGGCTGTGGCGAGTGAGGAGGGAGAAATCAGTATTTTGAATACAAATAAACATCACGGTGAAGCTTTAATGACAAGTAAATACCATCACGCTGAGTCTAAGATTAAAAACAGGTGCCTTTTTAGGTGACTACAATACTAATTTTTGTCGTTATTTCTTGTGCAGAATTTGCAGCTCACAACAATGCAATTTATGATATTTGTTGGGCAAATGATGAAACCACATTTGTTACTGCGTCAGGCGATGCTACCGCTGCATTATGGGACGCCACGTCTTGCAAACAGATTTCCAAATTTTTGGGGCATTTGGGCAGTGTGAAAACAGTCAGTTTACAGCGCCAAAATAAATGTAAGTTGCAGTTTCATCAATAATTGAAAGAACGGTTCATCAGTCATTGCATTTTGAAAACTTTGCACTTATCTATTTTGTTTATGTTAGTTGTGTTTGCCACTGGGTCACGTGATGGTTGTATCATATTGTGGGACAGTAGGGCAAAACAAACTGAGGGAGGCTGCAATGCTGAGAATATCATTCGAAATGTTCATCAAATATCTGGGCCAGGAAATGTACAAAAACAGAAAAAGCAACTTACGTCAAGCAATAATGTAAATACAGTTTTGGAAAAAGTATTATTTTAATTTAAACATGTAAGTAATGTTCATTGTTTGTTTGCGTAGGAAAGTGTGACAGCTGTGGTCTTTCAAGATGAGAATAATCTTATTTCTGCTGGTGTGGGAGATGGGTAGGAATTTTAAGATTTATTTCCAGATTTTTACAAGTTTTATTTTTGGATTTCTAATTAACTAAGAAATTGGTTCTTTTGCCACATTAAAATGTCTGGATAGTTTTCAATTCATTCATTCATTATTTTAATTTAAGGTTAATTAAAATGTGGGATTTGCGAAAAAGCTATTCTGCCTATAAAAAGAATCCGATACCAAAGTGCATTGTGCCGTATCCAGGAAAAAGCAGGATGAAAGTTGGTAAGCTGCTTCATTTTCAATTTTTTTTTTCTTTATCAAACTTAGCTCTCAGGTTAATTTACTAGTTGTTTTTTTTAATTCAAAGGGTATGCTAGCTTAATCCTGGATTCTAGTTGTTGCCGTTTGTTCGCAAGCTGCACCGATAGCACCATTTATGAATTTAATTGTACAGGTTACAATTGTAAACCAGGTAAGTTATACTCATTTTAAAGTTATCTCTTACATAAATTTGGACCCCAATTAATTTGAATACTTAATTCAGTCTATGCAATTAAATGCCTGGGTTGTTTTTCTTTCCAGTTGCATCGTACAATGGACATCTCAATTCTACTTATTTTGTAAAATCACAGTTATCGCCATGTGAGCGATATTTACTTAGTGGTTCTAGTGATAGCAATGCATACATTTGGAAGGTAGGAAGCTCAGGAAAACCACAGTTTCAGTTAAGCGGACACCATGCAGAAGTTACGTCAGTTGATTGGTGTCGATTAAATGAGCCTAAGGTAAAATTTGCATTCTTTAAAAAAGGGGACTATTGCATTAATCTGTTTTAATTCACAATTCCTAGTTGTATAGGTAGCGACTCTGTATTTCTACAATTGTATACTATTTTTATTATGGTATATTAACTTTGACACCAAAAGTAATTGTGCTAATGGTTAATTTCAAAGGGAAATGACTAGTAATTGCGCAATTTTACATTTTCAAACTTCCCACACAATAATTTTAAATGAATTCAAAACAATCTTATTTCAAATTGTGCCATATAGTGATCAAAATGTAAAATTTCTTAATTTCAAGTTATTTGGAATCCAAATATTTATCAATTTTCTAAAAAGTTACATATAGAATGAACCACTAAAATACTGCCTAAAAGTGATATACTCAAAATGCTAACATTTTTAACGGACACTTTTGTTTTAAGGAAGAAATGTAACGTCCAAGATGTTCAGTATACGCCTATTGTAGTTTTTTTTAAACTAAATCTAACACGAAAAGGTATAGAAATAAGAACTTGCCATAAATTAGATGATGTACTGAAACACGATCATGCTGTGGTAAGAATTAACTTTGCCAGTTTCTAACAACAAAAGGAATCTTGAAAACAAAACAGGCTAGAAAGTAATTATACATTTTCAAGTTAAGATGTATAGTGAAATTTTTTCCCCTTGGTTTTAGATTGTTACCTGTTCAGATGATAAGACTTACCGTATATGGCAAATACAAACAAAATCTGATAACGAACCACAGCTTAAGCATGGAATAGTGGAGAAGCTGGAATCACAATGTAAGTTCTTTTTATGGTTTTCAGATTCCTGTTGTTAGTTTAGTAATTTTCGTTTGCATATATTACAGCTGATGGCTGCACTTATGTTCCTTGTAAAGTGCCAGAAACTGTCCTGAGCACACCAGCAAAGATGTCTTCTCTGGTTAAGAGACATTGTTTTACTTCTCCTCTACAAGACGTTCAAAACATTAATTCTTCAGAATCTCCATTGTCACCTTATTCGTCGCCAACACAGGATCTCCCTAATTTTGTAATGGATCGACTACATACTCCAGAATGTGAAAAAGTGTGTGCAAAACAAAAACTAAGTACATCAAGAAAAATGGATTGGTTAACGGAATTTTCGTCAAAATTTCAACAACAGTCTTGTGTTCATCGTAAACGTGCCTTAACCCTGCACAAATCCACCTCCATACCCAAACGAAGAAAACTAAAGACAAGTTTGGAAAATGACCATAGGGCGAGTAAATGCTTGGAAAACTACTATAAATAAGTCTGGTAAGCTTTAATGCATTATGACTATTATATCATCGCACTGTTAAACATTAAACTTATTTCTTGACTAACGTTATTTAGTAACATTTTTTTTCCCAAAAGTTTTCATTGCCAGTTAAGTTAGTTGTTTGTCAATATAATAAGTACATGAAGTTCATAGTATAAAAAATTATATGTAAATTGTTTAATTATAACAACGTTAGCTACAGTATTTCTGTCGTGCATATTCCCAAATTAGGATAGCACCTGTGACATGAACGTTGAGTGAGCGAATCAGACCTTCTTGGGGAATTTCAACACAAATGTCCAACAATTGGATGAGTTCCACTGGAATACCTTCTTTTTCATTACTGGACATGCAAAAAATAAGATTTCATATTTTTAAATGGCAAAACTAATATTCATGACTCTTAAAAGAATATTTACCCAAGAAGAAGGACGGTTTTCTTTGGAAATGTAAAGTTGCCCAGCTTACTACTGTTGGCAGTCTGCTCTGCTCCAATGATGGTATAGCCTTGCTTTCTAATGGTCAAAAGATAACCACGCAGATCTTGAGGTTTCACCTAATAAATATATACAGACATGTACATGTCTTAGCTTAAAAAGCATCTACATGCAGAAAAGATTTAAGTTGCATTTTCTTGCCTCTTCAATCTGCACCCATCTGTCAGCTGAAACGCTTAAACTTTGAAATTGCTTGTCTTCTGTATACCTTAAGCTCCCAATGACATAGGTTGTTACACCGAAAACTTCACACGTACGACACAGGCCTTTGAAAAGAAAGTGATGATAAACATTTTGTGTAATTTTTCCTCCATATAATTTCAATGTTATAAATTATAAAAGCAAAATTCTGGCAATAGACATAAGGGTTACTCAGAAAATGCTTGATAAAATCACAATTTGGTGGATTGCCTTTGATTGTAAAATTCCTGAGCTGTGTAAAACCAAATTGACAACACCTCATGGTGTAGTTTTGCCATAATGTTGTGTAACATTAATATCATGCAGGGCTCTATTTATATAAATACTAAAAACAACAGAAACATTGGCATATTAGGACTGCCCATTTTGGGAAGTCTTATGTTGTTTATACATGAAAATAATGAATTTTTTCTTGTGCTTAATTTATTGATATGGATATTTTCATTGACACTAAAGCCCCGTCCACACCAAGAGCAATCTGCAATAAAAACGTGCAATTTGCAATCTGCAATTGCTTCAGGCATTTGCACAAGCGGCCATTTTGAGCAAAAATTTTGGTTTTTTGGCCATTTATTGCACCTATTTCTGTACCGT